>WNWU01000013.1:18856432-18902550 GCA_012654045.1 Ptyas mucosa
CTATTCTATTCTATTCTATTCTATTCTATTCTATTCTATTCTATTCTATTCTATTCTATTCTATTCTATTCTATTCTATTCTATTCTATTCTATTCCATTCCATTCCATTCCATTCCATTCCACTCTATTCTATTAGAGGAGAACGCTGTAATTCCTCTTAGCCAAGGTTTCTGGTGGCCAACTGTTCATGATGTTACTTTCCCTATGTTCTTTTGTAATTATATTTGTATTTTGGTCTGTGACCGCAAATAAAAGTATATATATATATATATAAGGTGTTTACCGAGACACCTGGCCTACCCCAACATGTGGGAGGGGGCATTCTGCTCCCTTTCGCCTTTCAGCTCCAATCCAGGAGCCCTCAAGCAGTCGCATTCACGACAAACCATTTTATACCAAATTTATATTTTGCTGATAAAGAAATAAAGGGAGACTAGTATAGATCTATTTCAAGCTTTTTAGCTCTCATCAACCAGCCATACCCTTACCTGGATTCGAACTTGGGCTGCCTGCATGTTAGGCAGTTGTATTAACCACTGAGCCACAAGTTCTCTTCCCTTCATCAGCTTGAGCCGGGGCCAGCTCAAATCCAAGTAAGGGTATGGCTGGCTGATGAGAGCTAAAAAGCTTGAAATAGATCTATACTAGTCTCCCTTTATTTCTTTATCAGCAAAATATAAATATTATATATATACACACACACACACACACACACACACACACTCTATTGTATTCTATTCTTCCATTTTGGGCACTTGACAACTAGCTCACATTTATGACTGGTTGCAGCGTCCCATGGTCATGTGAATGCAATTTGCAATGGTTTGGGTTTTTTTGCCATTTTCCAGTCAAAAATGTCCATTAAATAAGCTAGATTCAGACTACATGATCAGCTTAACGACTGCAGTGACTGGCTTAACAATAATTGCAAAAGGGATTGTAAAATCAAGCCCAGTCATTTAACGACTCAACTTACAACCACAATACCTTACAACCAGAATGCCAGGCTCAGTTGCGATTGTAACTCAAGGATTACCCGTATCTGACAGGAGGGCAGCTGGGTGTGCAGACGGCACCTACCAAGAACACCTCAAAAACAGGTGCATCTTTCCCACAGCTGCTCCAGCACCTTGGGGAAAATTGCACTGGGTTCAACATGTCTTGGGATGCTTTTGAGATGTTATCTGGAAGGGTCCAATTTTTTTTAAGCTGCGACAAAAGACAGTTTGTTTCTTTGTTTTCTCTGTAGCACTTGGTGATATTCATGGGAAAAATGTAGTTCCATTGACCCTCAAATTTCGGCAGAATCTTCAAAGTTCACAGTCCAGGTATTATTTCTTGCTTGCCATACTTCCTGTTTTTTTTTTTAACCCGTTAATCTTCTAACTGCACATAAAGTATGCGTTCAAATTTGCAGAAAGATTTTATTGTTAACTTTGTGCCACGTAGAGGTTGTATTAGCCGTTGTGTATTTAGATATGCATTTTAACCAGCATTGCCTAAACCAGGGCTCAGCAACCTGTGGCTCTGGAGCCACATGTGGCTCTTTCACCCCTCTGCTGTGGCTCCCTGTCACTCAAAATATGCATCACAACCACCAATGTGCGACACCCGCTGGCACGCGATTTATTGAGCTTTTCAACCCCTGATAGGCCAACAATGGATAAAGAAAAGAAAAGTTTCAGAAGAAAACAGAACGTTTAATTCAACTACATATGCTAGTTTTGTGACAACTCAAGGAATAGTCGGGCACGGGAAGGGTTTTGTGGCTCCCGGTGTTTTCTTTTCTGTGGGAAACGGGTCCAAGTGGCTCTTTGAGTGTTTAAGGTTGCAGACCCCCGGCCTAAACTTTTTCCATGTGATTATATATACAAACATACTGTTACATTTCAATAAAAGAATTACATAGTACCGATAAATGCTTAAATAGAACTGTTCCAAAATAAAATAACGTCGAAAATCACTGAATTTTAGCTCAATATAAGGAAGGGAGACACTTCTTTTTAAGGGCCAAAAGCTACATTCAGTCTTTAAAAGACCTGCCAACCTGTATGTGGCAGTAAATGTGGGGTAAGAAGAAAAAAAAATCATCCTTAATCTTCCCTTTTCTTGCTGGAAAAGGTATTAACATTTTTCAATCCCTTTATTTTATTTATTTTATTTATTTATTTTATTAGTCATATTTCTATGCCGCCCACTCTCCGAGGACTCTGGGCGGCTTACACCAAAGACAGTGTACTAAATAGCATATTGCCCCCAACAATCTGGGTCCTCATTTTACCCACCTCGGAAGGATGGAAGGCTGAGTCAACCTTGAGCCGGTGAGATTTGACCCGCTGATCTGCTGAACTAGCAGTCAGCTGAAGTAGCTGCAGTACTGCACTCTAACCACTGCGCCACCTCGGCTCTTTTTGGTGTTAGTCAATTATATCTTTAAATATATACACGTTTAAAGTCCTTGTCTATTTATTTATTTATTTATTTATTTATTATTTCAATTTATATGCCGCCCTTCTCCAAAGACTCAGGGCAGCTTACAATACACTTATAGCCATAGCCTTCATTCTTTTGTATATACCTGCTTATTAGGGCTTTTGGCCCCCCATAAGCGGTGTTTCTACAAAGTCAGCTTATTGTCCCCACAATCCGGGTCCTCAGTTTACCTACCTCAGAAGGATGGAAGGCTGAGTCTAAAGAGATTCTCAATCATCCAGGTCATGGTTGTCCCAAAGGTGCTTTTTTCCTAAAGGTAACTGGACCTTTTTGGTTTTTTTCCTTTGAAAAACGTTTCGCTTTTCATCCAAGATCTGAAGAAGCTTCTTGGATGAGATGTGAAATGTTTTTCAATGGAGTAACAGTAACAGAGTTGGGAGGGACCTTGGAGGTCATCTAGTCCAACCCTCCTGCTCACACAGGAGACCTATACTAGGGATTCGAACCGCCTACCTTTCTGATCAACAAGCTCAGCGTCTTAGCCACTGAGCCACCTAGGGAGCCGCCTAAGAAAAATACAAGAAAAAACAAGAAAATCCAGTCCTTGCTGTCTATCTCATTAGCTTGTGGCTTAAGTAGCTTATGGCCATAGAACCCTTCCCACAACTAAAAATATAATGACCTATATTGAAGTTCAAAAGTCTTCCCATAAATGGTGTCAAAGAATCACACCGTAATGCTTCCCGCATGAAGTTTGAGAAGTAACCCGTCTTGTGATTTTAACAAGGAAATCCTGTGACGGTTGATTTAAAATGGGTTTGTGTTTCCCTTTCCTTTTCAGCCGCGTTACCATGCTAATTAAACTTTCCTGTGAAACCAATCAGGAAATCAACTATCTCCCAGGGGACCATCTGGGGATCTTCCCTGCAAACCGAGAAGCTTGGGTTGATGGCATCATCTCCCGCGTTGCAGATGCTCCTCCGTTCAATGAAATCTTTAGGCTGGAAACATGCCGCGATCGTAAGTTAGGAGTCCTCTTTCCACCTTTTTTTGCTATGGGATACGAGGGATATGATAACTCAACATTAAGAAAACTAAGATCGTGGCCCTCTCAATTCCCGGCAAATAGATGGGGAAGAAATGGATGTAGTGCAGTGATGAAATGTAAAATTTATACTACTGGTTCTGTGGGCGTGGCTTGGAGGGGGTAATGTGACTGGGTGGGCGTGGCCAACTTTTTTTTTTTACTTTTAAAAACATTTTTTCTACAACCTCTTCTGCCGAAGAGGTTGTAAAAAAATACTTTTAAAAGCCTCTGATGATCCCAGCTGAGTTGCCTGATCGGCTGAAGAGGTTGTAGAAAAAATGCTTTTAAAAGCCTCTGATGATCCCAGCTCAGCCGCGCGATCATCAGAGGGGTTTTTTTTTTACTTTTAAAAGCATTTTTTTGGCCGAAGAGGTTGTAGAAAAAATGCTTTTCATATTTTTTTTTAAAGCCTCTGATGATTGCGTGGCTCAGCTGGGCATGGGGGGGACAGGGATTTTTGCTACTGGTTCTCTGAACCACCCGCTGCCATCGGACGATCTGGTCTGAACCGGGAGCATTTTACCCCTGATGTAGTGACAGATTTTATTTTCCTGGGCTCCAAGATCACTGCAGATGGGGACTGCAGCCAAGAAATTAAAAGATGCTTGCTCCTGGGGAGGAAAGCTATGGCAAATCTAGACAGCATACTAAAAAGCAGAGAGATCACCCTGCCATCAAAAGTGCATATAGTCAAGGCTATGGTTTTCCCAGTTGCAATGTATGGCTGTGAAAGTTGGACCATAAGAAAGGCTGAGCACCAAAGAATCGAGGCCTTTGAAGTCTGGTGCTGGAGAAGACTCCTGCGAGTCCCTTGGACTGCAAGGCGATCAAACCGGTCAGTCCTAGAGGAGATCAACCCTGACTGCTCTTTAGGAGGCCAGATCCTGAAGATGAAACTCAAATACTTTGGCCACCTAATGAGATGGAAGGACTCACTGGAGAAGAGCCTAATGCTGGGAACGATGGAGGGCAAAAGAAGAAGGGGACAGCAGAGAGTGAGGTGGCTGGATGGAGTCACTGAAGCAATCAGTGTGAGCTTAAATGGTCTTTGGGGGATGGTGGAGGACAGGAAGGCCTGGAGGAAAGTTGTCCATGGGGTCACAATGGGTCGGACACGACTTCACAACTAACAACAACTAATGAGCAGATACCTTTACAAGAAAGGGACAATGTATATCCAAATTAATTTGGAGTGAACAGGAAAAAGAAAAGGATCTCTCTTTTATCTTGGCATTCAGTTCTTTTCCAATTGGGCAAGAGTGGGAAGCATTTTAGCCTCTCATCTCCCAAAGGGATCTCATGGTGAAGTGATGGCCTTATCAGAAAAGGCGTGTGTGGGGAATTTGGGGCTTCCTTTGTTCCATTTAGGGAGTGGCATTTTTGTTAGCTATTTCCCCCCTGAGTAAAATAGGTGTGTTAAGTCAATTGAGAGTTTAAAGCTCCTTGTTTTACTACTTTCACACTCCAAAACGGAAAAGCCATTCATTCTAAATTGGGCAGCATGATTTAAAGGCTGTGGGGATGAGGTGTCCCCCCGCAGGGATGATACTGACTTCAATTAACAGTTCAGGTCAACAGGAAAGACCATTTTGGAAGACAACTGGTCAGATGTATTTATTTTTGACATAGATGAAGTCTCTCCCCAGCTGATTTCCTCTGTTGACTCTCAGAATATATTCTCACCCATTTCCTCTTTCATTCCAGGTGGCTACTGGACTCCTTACAAAAAATTTCCAGCATGTACACTCTCCCAAGCTTTGATGCATTTCCTTGATGTCACCTCTCCTCCTTCCCAGCAGTTGCTAAGATCATTTTCCCAGCTGGCAGAAGATAAGAGTGAGAAGGAAAGGCTGAATCTCTTGTGTCATGTGAGTTTGGGGCTAGTTACAGGCAGGGAGAGAAAATGTTGCCTATAGAACATGTCTCTGTTTCATCTGGTGGCCAACCATGGTTGATCTTCAAAAGTTAGGCAGGGTTGGACTCGGTTCTAACGCCAGTTTATAATGACTTGGTAAGACCACACTTGGAATATTTCATCCAGTTTTGGTCACCACAATATAAAAAATATATCGAGGCTCTAGAAAATGTGCAGAGAAGAGCAACAAAGATGATTAGGGAGCTGGAGGCTAAAACATACAAAAAACGGTTGCAGGAATTGGGAATGTATGGTTGAATGAAAAGAAGGATTAGGGGTGACATGATAGCAATCTTCCAATATTTGAGATGCTGGCACAAAGAAGAGGGATCAAACTATTTTTCAAAGCACCTGAAGGCCGGACAAGAAGCAATGGATGGAAACCAATGAAGGAGAGGAGCAACTTAGAACTGAAGAGAAATTTCCTGATAGTTAGAACAATCAAGGGAACAACTTGCCTCCAGAAGTTGTGAATGCTCCAACACTGGAAATATTTAAAAAGAGATTGGACAACCATTTGTCTGAAATGGTATGGGGTTTCCTGCCTGAGCAGGAGGTTAGTCTAGAAGACCTCCAAGGTCCCTCCCAACTCTATTATTCTGTTAGTGCTTTGGTGGGAGACCATCAGGAGATTTTATGACTGTAGACCATAGTGGGAAGCTGAAAACATTCCGATAGCAGATCACTTTTGTCCTGCTACTAAAAAAGCTACATCAACATGCCTGTATGGTAATCCGGAGTCAAGCTCAATTCAACAGGATCTTTAATATAGTTACAATAGTGCAACCCTAGTGAATTGATCAGGGATTGGTAACATAATACCGTATTTTTCGGAGTATAAGATGCACTTTTTTCCCTCCTAAAAGAGGCTGAAAATCTGGGTGCTTCTTATACTCCGAATGTAACCCTGCGTGCAGGGTTACATTCGGCTACCCGGCCACCCAAATGGCTACCCGGAACAGCTGCTGCCTTCTCTTACCCCTTTGCCTGCTTTAGTCACTGGAGCTCCCTCTGACGATCAGCTGTTTTTCAGCCCCAAGACGAGCAAAGCGATCTTCCGTGCTTTGCCTGCTTTTCTAATTGCTGCTCCCTCTGACGATCAACTGTGCTTTAGAAGCTGATTTTAGCCCCAACCAGCCCCAACCTCAAAACCAGCAAGTGAACTAATGTGCTGAAGCTGACCAGGCTAAGGACTAGCTAGATGAATACCTGGTAGGCAGAATTTTTTTTTTCCCGTTTTCCTCCCCAAAAACTAAGGTGCGTCTTATACTCCGAAAAATACAGATAACTGTATTAAGGATAACACATTTCCATTTCTGGCTTTGAGTCAGATTTATGCCTATTGTTATTTCTATGCTCTTTTCCTGTTTAATAGCAACAGCACTCTTAGACTTTTACAGTATACCGCTTCATAGCGCTTTACGGCCCTCCCTAAACGGTTTACAGAATCAGCATATTGCCGCCAACAATCTGGTGTTATCTCTTGGAATTTTATAAGGTGCCATTGTTTCTACAACAGGCTGCATGCACCCCCATTTTGGAGGAGATCTAAATATAAATCCATAAACAAACCCCAAGTGCCTGAGTCTCTGTATGTTTGTTTTTCACTGTAGAATTTGGAGGAATACAACAAGTGGAAATTTTACAACAGCCCTACTCTCTTGGAAGTCCTGGAGGAATTCCCATCCATCAGGCTCTCAACATCCTTCTTACTCTCTCAGCTGCCTTTACTCAAGCCCAGATATTACTCCATCAGTTCTTCACAGGATTGGGCACCCCAGGAATTACACTTGACCGTGGCTGTAGTGAGCTATCGATCTAGAAGTAAGTAGGTTTTCTGTTCTGAAGCTTAATTTGGCCCTGTGTTTGTGGTGATCCTTCATAAAATGTGAGAGACGGTTTGGTCTAGTGGTTAAAGCACCAGGCTAGAAAGTAGGAGACTATGAGTTCTAGTCCCGCCTTAGGCATGAAAACCAACTGGGTGACATTGGGCCACTCATTCTTTCTCCATCCAGCCCTCCTCGCAGGGTGGTTGTTGTGGAGAAAAATAAGAGGTGGAAGAAGTATTAGCTACATTTGCCACCTTGAGTTGTTTAAAAATAATAAAAGCAGAATTTAAAATTGTGCTTTTGAACAGCTCAACAAATATTAATACTCCAAGATTATATCGTCTTTCCAGCTGTGCTAGGAATCATCCATTCTTGGAGATGATAAAAAGTTCCTGCAACTAGAACAATCAATACAGGTAGCCCTTGCTTTACGACCACAATTGAGCCCCAAATTTTTGTTGCTGAGACAGTTGTTAAGTGAATTTCCCCCCCATTTTACAACCTTTCTTGCCATGGTTGTTAAGTGAATCACTGCAACTGAACATGTGACCATGAGGATGCTGCAATGGTGGTAAGTGTGAAAAATGGTCATTAGTTATTTTTTTTCAGTGCTGTTGTAACTTTGAATGATCACTAAATGAACGTAAGTCGAGGACTACCTGTATCCTGAATTCTCAGGAATCTTTTCCAACAGCAAAATTCAAAAGCATGAATACCCTTCTTATCCTCTAAGTAAAATCACCATGCTGCAAAGTCTGTCTGCTCACCTTTCTTGGGATTTCAGCTAAACCTTCTCAAAATACTTCACCAAAACATCATATGTGTGTTCTTTTGTTCTCCCTTTCCTCTCAGATGGAAAAGGTCCAGTGCACCATGGGGTATGCAGTGCTTGGTTGAACGCCATGGCCCCGAAAAAGACAATTCCCTGTTTTATTCGCAGGTAAGATTGCAGCTGAAAAAATAACTTGTGACAAAAACTTGAGTTTTCAAACTGAAAAATACCCAAATGGTATCATATGAAATACAGGTTAATTCTGTTAGGAATGTAAAGCATATGGACTTATTTTTGGAAAGCATATGGACTAATTTCTGTACTGCTCAAAGACATGTAAATAGAAATTAAGAAAACAAGGGGATGGGCTCCATCCAGTGGTGGGATTCAGCCAGTTTGCACCACTTCGGGAGAATAGATTGTTAACTTTCTGAGCAGTTTTATTGGTTCAATTGATTGGTTCGATTTATATGTCGCCCTTCTCCGGAGACTCAGGGCGGCTTACAATGCGTTAAGCAATAACATTCATACTTTTGCATATACCTGCTTAGTAGGGCTTTCGCCCCCCCCCCCCCCCCCCCACGGTGTTCTTTTTTATACAAAGTCAGCTTATTGCCCCCACAATCCGGGTCCTCATTTTACCTACCTCGAAAGGATGGAAGGCTGAGTCAACCTTGAGCCTGGTGAGATTCGAACTTGCAGTAATTGCAGGCAGCTGGTGCTACTTAACAGCACTTTAGTCTGCTGCGCCACCAAGGCTCTTTGCATGCTTCCTAAGAGGCTTGTGACAAACAGAGTTAAGGGACAACACAGAAGGAAAATCGCAACTCAGTGATGCAGAATAGAATAGAATAGAATAGAATAGAGTAGAGTAGAGTAGAGTAGAGTAGAGTAGAGTAGAGTAGAGTAGAGTAGAGTAGAGTAGAACAGAACAGAACAGAACAGAACAGAACAGAACAGAACAGAATAGATTAGAATAGAATAGAAGAGTTGGAAGGGACCTTGGAGGTATTCTAGTCCAAACCCCCCCCCCCTTTTTTTTAAAATTTGATTTATATGCCGCCCTTCTCCGGAGACTCAGGGCGGCTTACAATGTGCTAAGCAATAGCCTTCATACTTTTGTATATTTATACAAAGTCAGCTTATTGCCCCCACAAACTGGGTCCTCAATTTACCTACCTTAGAAAGGATGGAAGGCTGAGTCAACCTTGAGCCTTGGTGAGATTCGAACCTGCAATAATTGCAGGCAGCTGATGTTAATAACAGGGCTTTAGACCACTGTACTATCCAAGGCTCTTTGGATAGTACAGGCCCTTGCTCAGGCAGGAAATCCTATACTATTTCAGACAAATGGTTGTCCAATCTCTTCTTAAAAACTTCCAGTGTTGTCGAATTCACAACTTTTGGAGGCAAGTTGTTCCACTGGTTAATTGTTCTAAAATCTGTCAGGAAATTTCTCCTTAGTTCTAGGTTGCTTCTCTCCTTGATTAGTTTCCACCCATTGCTTCTTGTCCTACCCTCAGGTGCTTTGGAGAATAGCTTGACTCCCTCTTCTCTGTGGCAACCCCTGAGATATCAGAACACTGCTATCATGTCACCCCTAGTCCTTCTCTTCATTAAACTAGCCATACCCAATTCCAGCAACCGTTTCTTTGCGAAAAGAAGTGTTATAAGTCCGTTGTGATCATGTGATTTTCTGCTTAGTGACCGTAATGCTTAGCAATGGACTTGCCAGCCCCAACTGTGATTGCTAAGTGAGGACTACCTATATCTATTTGAAATCTAAAGGAATTAAGACACATGATCTGTTGCAAGATAATCTGAGAAGTGTACATTCATGGAAGAAGAAATACTTACACTTCATGCTTCTCTAGGAGTAAGATATTTGTTTGTCTCGTTGTTATCTAGTGCTGCTGGATTCCAACTTCCAAAAGATCCAAGAAAACCGTGCATCCTGATTGGTCCTGGTACAGGAATTGCTCCTTTTAGAAGCTTCTGGCAACAACGACACTTCGACTTAGAAAAGAAAGGTGAAGAGAGCTTTGCTATTTTCTGAGTGATCTGGTTGGACAAATCCACGTGCAACTGAAATGGGCAGTTTTTAGGGGTTGGCATTATCTAACAATTAGCACTAATAGCACTTGGGCTTATATAACACATCATAGTGCTTTACACCCCTCGCTAGGCAGTTTACAGAGTCAGCATCTTGCCCCCCAACAATCTGGGTCCTCATTTGACCAACCTCGGAAGGATGGAAGGCTGAGTCTTGAGCCAGTCAGGATCGAACTGCTGGCAATCGGCAGAGTTAGCCTGCAATACCGCATTCTAACCACTATACCACGACAGCTCTAATTAGAAATTAGACTTTCCCAATTTCTTATTTGGGGTCATGGAATACAAGCCTTACTCTTTTGGAACATCTGCTTAAACCTGTGAAGTAGATCTCGAAAAGAGAAGATGTTAAGATAGGTCTAAAAGTCAACCCCAAGTTAATTTGAGGCAGCCTTTTACGCTTCCTTCATAAGACTCATGTTCACGTGTCCCACTCAGTGCTCCAGTTAAGTCATTAAATTGTGGGTTTTTTGCAACATGGCTTTGCTCCTCTTTAGATGACACCATGAGTTGCTTCTCTTCTTTCAAAATGTGATAATGTCGGGGCATTTAGGAGCCCTCCTGTTCGTTCTGCTGAACTGGGACACTGGACTCCTTCTCCATATTTAGACCCAAACAGTGCCTTGAGCTACCTAAGAAGCCCAATTGATTTTGGCCTTCTGGTTTTTAGGGATCCAAGGGAGAGGTCTGATCCTGCTGTTTGGCTGCCGGCACTCCAGCCTGGACCATCTCTATCGAGAAGAAATGGAGGAGATGCATCGGAAAGGGATTCTCCAAGCGGTCTACACAGCTTACTCCAGAGAGCCCGGGAATCCCAAAGTAAGCCTCCATTGCATCTTGCCTTTGATACTTTGCTCACAGCAGAGCAGGGGTGAAATGCTCCCGGTTCGGATCGGATTGCCTGATCCGGTAGCGATGGAGGCGGGTGGTTCGGAGAACCGGTAGCAAAAATCCCTGCCCCACCCCCATTTCTCGGAGCCTGGGGAGGGCAAAAATGGCCTTCCCCACCCCCCTGGAGGCCCTCTGGAGGCCGAAAACGGCCCATTTCCTATCTTCCAGTGAGACTAGAAGGCCCGTTGTTCGCCCTCCCCAGGCTCCAGACCAATGGTGGGATTCAAGTAATTTAACAACCAGTTCTCTGTCCTAATGATTTCTTCCAACAACCAGTTTGCCAAACTGCTCAGAAAGTTAACAACCGGTTCTCCCAAAGTGGTGCTAACTGGCTGAATTCCACCACTGCTCCAGACGCTTTCTTGGAGCCTGGGGAGGGCAAAAACAGCCTCCCCGCCCCCTGGAGGCAAGAAACAGCCTGTTTTCCGACTTCCGGTGGGCTTGAAAGGCCCCAAAATCAGCTGGTCGCTCCACACATGCACGCCGGAGCTGAGCTAGGGCAACACTCGCATGCCCACCGATATGGCTCCGCGGGCCACATAGGTTCACCATCACGGCCCTATTGCCTTCCAAATGTTTTGAAGTATACTTCAATTTTCTCCTTCTCTTGGAGTGTACGTTTGTCAGTCTTTTTAAAAAGAATTATTCACTTGTAATTTGCTCTGCTCTTGTAGCCAAAGCATCCCAATTCCATGCTTCCAACAGATAAATGAATTTCATAATCCTGGCCACCAGCCTCGCTGGGGAGGGTTAATGGGAACTGTAACCCAGAAACTTCTGGCAAGCACTAGATTAATGATCCATTTTATGAAGTGATTAAATATTGCAGCTTTCTCAGAAAAAATCTGAATGATATGCAAATGGTTCAGGTTTATGTGCAGGATCTCCTTCGGAAAGAATTAGAAGCAGAGGTATACAGGCTTCTCCATGAAGAAGAGGGACACCTGTATGTCTGTGGGGACATCCGCATGGCCAGCGAAGTGGCTAAGACCTTAAAAGAGATGTTTGCAAAGAAGCTGAACTTGACCGAAGAGGAAGCAGAGGACTATTGTTTTCAGCTGAAGGTATGATGACCCATTTCCATTTGGTTGTCTGCCAAACTCAATCCTAATCCTGAACCTAATCTTCATTGTAAGCATGGTCTTGTAAATGGGCTGAAATCATCCCTCAGTGAGAGTTCTCAACTCATGTCTTGTCATTTGGGGTCATCCAGGCTTCTGGCATTCCTCAAGAAAAGGAGGCCGAGTTTATTATTTGGTTGAATGACTTTAGGAATGATCTTCTACGTGGGCAAGGAAAAGTCTTTGAGGAGCACAAATACGGTGGGAAGTCTTAAGAAGCTGGCAATCTTTGATTTTTAGATAGGCTTTCCAAGCGCAGACCCTAAAAATGGATTCTAATTTCCATCATCTCCCAAATTCTAGTCCAGCACGCTGGATTAGGAGGTGGCTCAGCAGTTAAGAAGCTGGACTTGTCGACTGGAAAGCTGGTAGCCCAGGTTCGAAACCTGAGCGCTACACAATGGGCTGAATTCCCGTCCTCATCCCAGCTCCTGCCAACCTAGCAGCTCAAAAGCATGTAAATGCGAGTAGATAAATAGGTACCACTTTGGTGGGAAGTTGACAGCACTCTGTGATGTCATGCTGGTCACGTGAGAGTGGAAAAGTCTTCAGACAGCATTGGCTCAATGACATTGAAACAGAGATGAGCCCCGTCCTCCAATTTAACTGAGTTATTAAGCGAATGATCAAAATGAAAGGCAAGTAGCTGCAATCCAAGCCTTACCCCTTTTTATATGCATGTAACAAAAAGACCTGGCTTGGCTCATGGCATTGCACTCACTATCGGTCAGATTTTGACCCTCCCTATAAATGATGTTGGTTTGAACAATTTGTGTTTTAATTGAGTCTATCCATCCAGGCCTCCATTTAAAATTCCACAGGAATTATACTAAAACAATTCCACCGATTCTTAACTTTCCTTGTTTTGTTTTTACAGAGGCAGAAACGATACAAAGAGGACATATTTGGAGCAACGTTTCCAAAAGAGAACCAAAGAACCATGGAAGAAATAAAAACTGAAAGACCCATAAAAGTCTTACGGTCTCAAGACCAGCTAAAACTTTAACCGTGACTTCCTACCCAGAGGCTTTCTTTAGCCTCAACGGGGGTCCCCAAAAGTTGCTTTTACAGCAGCGTCTGCCAACGTGGACCAAATAAGCAGAATTTGCACCACAAAACCAAATAGTTTGGGTTTTGGATAAGACACTACATACTGTACTATTTTATTTAATTATATTTAATTCTTTTAGACTACGTCTATTTTATTGGAACTTTTGTAGTGATCAGTCTTTATTATATTATTATTATTTAAATTCCATTCTTGGACAAAGGGGGGCAGCTTTTGTGGGCTGTTTTCACCCCTGCTTTTGTATGTTCAGAAGAGAAAACGGCTAACCTCATTTAAAACCAAAAACTGGAACTGTTTATAGGTGCTTGCATAGGGGCATCTGCGGGAAAGATTTAAAAGAAAAATCAAGATGACAACAGTAATCGCATGACTGCATGCATATCGCACGTAAAAAGGGACTGGAATTAATTATGTCATTGCAGTTGCCATCCTGACTTTTCTGACTTCCTCTGTGGATGCCCCTGCTGTTGGAGGTCATGTTTTCCAGGCACACAATGTTACAAGAAAAGGAGTGTGTTTTCTGGATCGTAGCTATGTTGCTAGGGTCCTTCTTCTTCCCAGGGCTGAGAGAGGCACTGGCTGAAGAGTTACCCAGCAGACTTTGTCCCTCAGACAGGGCTAGAACTCAGAGTTGTTACCCAGTGCCTTAACCTATACACTAAGCTGGCTCTTAACACCACATCACAACCCAATTTCACATTCCAACAGCATCCAACTCATCCCCAATATGTTACTACAGTATTTGCTGAAAATGAGTCTACTCTTTTGAGAACTTCAACGATGGCATTACAGCCACTTTTCAAACACAGAACCAGCGTTTGTTGAGACAGAATTGGTATTGCCGATCCTGATCTTTAATAAGACCTCTGTCCCAAACGGTGGGCTATCGATTGTCCCACCTTGAATGCCCTTCAAGAGCCTGTCTTGCCCTCCTGAAGGAGCCGGTCTCGATCAGCACAGGGCAAATAAAATCAGATCATCTATTGACTTGAACATGTTTTGTTTTGTTTTTTGTCTTACATCTTGGGGGATTGGGAAGGATCAATGTGAGGGAAAAAACTGTGCAACAGGACTTGAATAAAAACATTTCTGAGCTCCTCATTGGCACTATTCATTTTTCTGCTTGACTGTGTAAACTTTAAAGAAATAACTGTCTATCCTAGATTAGCAGAATTCTCCAATCATTCTCGGTCGTGTTCTGAGTTCTGCATCTGGTGTCAAAGCTAGAATGCTGAGGAACCAACTCCCAATTTTTAATTGATTCACATCTGGATAAATTTGGAGTTTCTTTTCACAGGATGAGTATCACCTCCACACATTGGGCTGTTTTTCATGGACCAGCTTTTTCCATCTGAGCAATTCACAAAGTTCCTGGGCTGCAATTCTTTGCTGTCAGGGGAGCACTTGACCATCTCCATCCATCCATCCATCCATCCATCCATCCAAATGTGTTATAGCTGCCCAACTCCAATAGAATCTTTGTAGAATAGTGAGTGACCTTCCTGAATCAGATTATGGGTCTCTCAATCACACAAGGATCATTCTAGTTGCTTTCCACAGAAGTTATCATGAATAGCAGCACACTGAGGTGGCTAGGCTAAGATGCTGGCCTCACAAGACAGGGTGAGGGGTGTCACATGGCGTAGAAGACACTTTCTGGCACCACTTTGTGAGGAAGCAAAAGGAACAAATGGCATAGAAATGGCCATTCTCTGCTCATTTGCTACTGTATGCAATGAGGGCTGAGAAGTCATTTTCCTCTTCTTCAAAACTGTCTCTACTCTAAGGTAGAGCAGGAGAATCTGCTCTGAGATTATAACATTTGGGTTCCTCTGTGCAGATCACTAACATCCTTGACTGGTGCTTAAAGGTTTCCTTTTTTACTCCCCATCTACATTCTTTATAAGTCATGTCTTTTTAAATCGTAAATTCCAAGATAGGGCCTATTATTTTGAAAGCTGTTTTTCAGCAAGAAAAGTGCTCATTAAATACTCTAACCTCATCATATCTTTTTTTAAAGACCCCATAATCCCTTGTGGGGTGGAGTCTTGGGCAACTGAATGGAGCTGAGTGTTTACTGGCCGGATGCCCTTCCTGTCGCCAATGCAGAGGTTTCAGCAGATATATTCTCATTGTGCCCGGAGAAATAAATATCTGCCTCTACCTAGGATCAAACTCCAACCTCCCGATTGTGAGGTGAGAGCTCCACCTCTAGGCCACTGCACCACTCTATTAAATACTCTTGACATCACCCAAATAAATAGGGCACCATCTGTCAGGAATATTATGGGTACTTGTCCCATTGAAGTTCCTTTCCCACTTATTTAGCCCAAAGCAGCTAAATCCTGAAATTTCCATTGTGTCTAATTCAGAATCAGAATGTCAGTTTACCACACTTGAGTCAGCAAACAAAACTAGATATGAACAAAACTAGTTTATTCAAACAATTAGATTGGAATGGGGGGAACAAACCTGAATTTACAGTATATGGTTCTTAAACACTGAAAAGAGCATTTATTCAAACTTTAGGTAGTGAACCTCAACATTTTACATCAATTGCACATCTATCCAGTGGTCGGATGAGCCACGATGACGCAGTGGTTAGAGTGCAGCACTGCAGGCTACTTCTGCTGCCTGCCAGCTGCCTGCAATTTGGCAGTTCAAATCTCACCAGGCTCTAGGTTGACTCAGCCTTCCATCCTTCCGAGGTAGGTAAAATGAGGTCCTAGATTGTTGGGGGAGTGTCTGGGAGGGGATTCAGCATGTTGGAAGAACACCCCAAAAGGACAGTGCCAGGAACTACTAAAGCAGTGTAAAAATCTTAAAATAACCCTTACCCTTTAAAAATGTCAGGCCCCGAAGTAAAAGTACCAGCAAAGGAAAACAAAACTCCAGATAAGCCCCTCAGGCTACAGAAAGTCTGGGCATACTGCCAAGAACCATTAACAGCTGTTACAATGTAAGAAGGTTTAACCACAGAGGCAGTTTTTGAAAATACTTAAGCAGGGCAATAAAGATAAACAGGATTAGGCTAGAAACAGAGGCACACCAGAATGTCTCCTTCCTGCCTTCCTGAAAGGATTAACCCCTTAAGGTGGGGAAACAAAAGACTGTTGGAAGGAGATTTTGAATTGCTCAGAAAGTTAACTACCAGTTCTCCCAAACTGGTGTGAACCGGCTGAATCCCACCACTGCATCTATCCAAACATGGACTTTTATTGATGACTTTAAGCCTGGATGTTGGTCAATGTTATGTCACCGCCCACTTCGAGCAGATTTATCTGATGCAGGTTATGTATGCGATGGTTGTAGTTAAACTGATGTTGTCCGTTCACAGCCACCTTAAAGCAGTGTGCTTCACACTGAATCAAGATCTATAAAAAGAAAATGCACATTTGTGATCACCTTAATGGGACCCGATAATATAACCCAGATCTTTAAATTTTTATAACATCACAAATTACCCATTTCCCATACAACAAAGCAGCAAAGGTGTTTCACAGAAGCACCTGCAAGATCTGATGATGTCCTCAAAGTCACTAAATGATGAGTATCCAGAACAACTAAAAGTTACTTTGACACAGATTTTAATTCAATATTAGACTTTAGCCTAATGCATGGATTGGTACTGCACCCCAAATTTGGATTTATCTTAGAACCATATTTCAATTTTACAAATTTAAATCCGAATAAATGCTTAGTATGGTAATAAGGATGAAATGAATACACTGTATTATACTATATTATTTATACATTATATTATTGGTAACATAGTATAGTGTATTATTTTATTTGGCGATTTATGTTGTGCTAACCATGGTTCTGATATTTATTACTAGATCAGGTTTAACAGTGATTTTAGTTGGTGACTGAATGGTGAAATAGTGATTTGCTTTATGGCTACTGTAAAAATAGTTGTAAAATCAGGTCGGGTAACAGGATGACTTGACTTACAACTGCACCAACTTATGACCAAAAATCCAATCCAATTTTGATTGTAAGCAGTGCAGCTTTTAAAGGAGGGTTGTTGTATGGGTGAACCAAGGATCCTGAAGTTCATGCATTAGGCTAGCCTGATAAATGCAAATTTAAGTCAGTTCACACAATCATCTGGCCCAGGTGGAGTAACCCAGGTGGTGCTTCGACTTACGGTAAAGGGTTGGCCACGTAACAGAGGCATCCCACAGGGCAGGTGTCGCTCCTCTGAGCCCCAGCACATGTTGAGCTTAGAGTTTCGAACAATCACATTCTGATCAAACCGTGGGTTGAGATGGAAAGCAGTATTGTTCCTCACTTTCAGATCGATGTGGAACCTACATGAAAAGACCCAAATGTTGCGCTGAACAATTAGCAGGAAACTATCCACATCCAGAAACTACACAATGAACATTCCAACTTCTGAAGATATTATATTGCTGATTCAAAAGCCATTATTAATCTCAAAGGTGTGTGAACCTGGTAAGCAAGAATCTTTTTGCCAAATAGATTTTCTTCTTTAAGGATTTCATCAAGAGATCTCCACTTCTAGAAAAAAGGGGTCACTTGATAGACGATAAATAGATATAGATAGATGAGAGAGAGAGAGAGAGAGAGAGAGAGAGAGAGAGAGAGTGTTCTGACCTAGGCTTCCTTAGAAATTAAACAGCACAAACTTAGTCCCAGCAAACCTTTTTAATTCATATGGCTTTAAATTAATTTCATTTACAGTCTGCAAGGCTTGATAAACAGTCTTTCAGAGGAAGGTTATCAACACCCACCTATCTCATGTGGAGTGCTGCCAAAGAGCTAATTTCCAGACACAGGGCAAGGCCAAACAGAGTCACAAACAGAAGTTTCAAATCTTGAATCGGACAGATGAACTAATTGCTTCCTGCAAAAGCTCACGTCCCATTCACTTCTCTTTTATGTCTTATGGGAGGGGCCAATCATCTCCAAGCCTTTCTCCCAAGTCGACCCTGTTTCCTTAATTGTTCCTGCCTCCTGACAGCTCTGCTCATGTGCACACTGGGAACAGGCTCACACTGTTCTTCTGCCTCGCTGATGTCAGACTCTGGAGACTCAGGAGGCAGCAAAGAACTACCAGATGGCCTTGGCCCCCTCTCTGCCTCTGACTCAGAGCCCTTGTCCAAGCCTTCCCCAGACTCCAGGATTGGCCCACGTTCCTCCCCAACCTCATCACTGTCCGAATTTGCTGCCAGCTCTGCTGGCCATTGGCAGGCCACAACAGAGAGAGAGATGATAGTTGATAGATATAGAGATTATATAGATAGATGATAGATTATAGACAGACAGAGAGACAGATAGATACATAGATAGATGATTCAAATAGATACATAGATAGATGATTCAAATAGATAGATAGATAGACTGTATATAATACAGAGATAACCACATCGTATCCTATCATGCATGGAGGGTGACTAGTAATTATTCTTTATTTTTATTTGCACTTGAAAAAAATAAAAGTATAGTAAAGTTCATTTTATCCTATTTAGTACTTTTGGAATGGGTGTGTGCATGCCTGGGTGTGTATCCTTTCCACTCATTTTATTTCATAGGTCAAAGTAACAGATTTGAACCATGAAGGCTGGTGACAGAGAGGTGTTCTTCTGTCACCCAACTAGCTGGGCTTCTGGTTGGCCAACTTTGTTCCTGGAAGGAATATTTAAGAAGTATTGCCAACTCACTTTAGGCACACTGATGTTTTTTTGTGGTAGCCCTTTATCACCTGTTGATGGAGCCTCACTTTATTTTTCCCCAAAAAATATTCATTTAGTTTTTATGGCTAAAGATAAAATACAAAACACAGAAACACACGTGCATTAGACGGTCATCTCAAAGGTGCTGTTTCAAAAGGCAACTGACTGTTTTTAATCATGCAGCCCAAAACCATTCATTTGAAAGGAATTCAGAATAAATGAATAAAATTGTGTGGAAGGAAGTTTTATCAACAATATTTCTTAGCGTTTACCTGTGAGCACAAGGGGACACAGAACCTGAGACTATTATTGATTTGGATGGGGAAAAGCCCCCACAGATGGTAGTTCGGTAAGGGAGATGCTGTGGAGAGAACACACACACAAACAATATTAGAATTAATCGGAATTTTTTTCCCATTTTGCACCTTCAAGTTATCAATCAGAATTTAGCAAAGGCCGATTGGTGTATACAGGGGTTCAGTGGAGTGAGTCTGAAAAAATCAAAATGTCTGAGGCCACCACATATCAAATCCTTGCTCTTTTTAATGTACATGCTAATTCACATAAAAAGAGAACAGAACTTCTATTGCCACGTTGACTGTCGCCCCTTTTTTTTCTACTCAGGAACTCAAGCCATGTGATTCCTGTCCACCATTAAACCATCTTTCCAAGCAGTCTTCATGTTTCCAGTGTCTTTTTCCCCACTTGGGTGGGGAATGGATGGACATTTCTTCCAACAGGCTCAGACTTAACCCAGGCAAGACCGAGTGGCTGTGGGTATTGCCTCCTAAAGACTATGTTGATTGTCCATCCTTGGTTCTGGGGTGGGAGAAATTGTCCCCCTCAGAACGGGCTCGCAATTTAGGTGTCCTCCTAGACTCACAGCTAAGATTAGAGCAACATCTGACAGCTGTGGCTAGGGGAACCTTTGCACATGTTTGCCTGGTGCACCAATTGTGACCCTACTTGGATCGGGAGGCTCTCCTCACAGTCACTCATGCCCTTGTTACCTCATGGTTAGATTATTGCAATGCGCTCTACATGGGTCTACCTTTGAAAAGTGTTCAGAGACTACAGTTGGTCCAGAATGCAGCCGCG
The DNA here is from genome assembly GCA_012654045.1 of Ptyas mucosa. Classification (NCBI taxonomy): domain Eukaryota; kingdom Metazoa; phylum Chordata; class Lepidosauria; order Squamata; family Colubridae; genus Ptyas; species Ptyas mucosa. The sequence goes on from WNWU01000013.1 coordinate 18,876,460, forward strand.
CGAGCTGTCATGGGTGTACCTAGATACACCCACATTACACCAATTCTCCACAAGTTGGACTGGCTCCCTATTGGTCTCCAGGCACAATTCAAGGTGTTAGTTATTACCTTTAAAGCCCTACATGGCTCAGGGCCAGGTTATCTTCGAGACCGCCTTCTACCACATAGCTCCCAGCGACCAGTAAGATCCCACAGAGTTGGTCTCTTCCGGGTCCCGTCAGCTAAACAATGCCGGCTGGTGGTGGGCCCACGGGGGAGGGCCTTCTCTGTGGCTGCCCCAGCTCTCTGGAACCAGTTACCTCCTGAGGTCCAGACCACACCCACACTATTGGCCTTTTGAAAAGCGGTGAAGACTTGGCTTTTCCGGCAGGCCTGGGGCCGTTGGATCTCGCTGTTGCAATCTTGTAAGATCCGGCCATGAATGGTGTGAATGGGTTTTAATGTTTTAATTTTTAAATGTTTTTATAATGGTTTTTTAAATGCATTGTAAGCCGCCCTGAGTCTCCGGAGAAAGGCGGCATATAAATTGAACTAATAATAATAATAATAATAATAATAATAATAATAATAATAACAACAACAACAACAACAACAACAACAACAACAACAACAACAGGATGGAAAAAGCTAACTAGGGAATTTTGGCATGCGAAATTTAGTTCTGGGTTTTGCTACACTGGCTTTTAGTAAAGTATACCTTTCACTACAAACGGAGTTGAGGGTCTTTCTTAACTAAAGGACCAAGTCTGGGCAAGTCTGACAGTGATGGCCTGATTCACATAATGAGCAAACTTGGTGACTGGGTCCCCATGCTGAGCCAAAATTCCTACCCATGCTCCTTTGTGCCCATTTTAGAGGATTCCTACCTGAGTAGTATCAGACCCCTAAATGGGTGGGACTTTGACTCTCATAATTCCATGCTAGCCTAGGGTTGAAATCCCTCATACTTGATGGGCCAGAAAAAAAACGACATATGCAAATATTGGTAATATGATAAAAGACTTACATAAATTTGTGGCTGAAAGCATTGTCCAATAGGATAGGCACTTGGCTATGAAGAAAAAAGAATAGCAGTCAGGATTTTACATGAGAAGGTTTTAGATTTTTTAAAAATAAAATAAAATTCCAAATATACACATAAGCCAAACATTTATCAAAAAGCTTGGGAATCCAACAATTCTTTAAAGCAGGACTGATAGTAATTCCTACTCAGCAAGACACATTTTTAATCCTGGTTTCTCCTCTTTCTGCAAGAGTTAACTGCTTTGTTATGCCAGCTACAAAATGTCTGCCATTTTAGTTACCCATAATGCCCTCTGACAACCTTACCTAGGAAATTTCGATAGCAGCTCACAATGGGTACTCCAGTTTTCCCAAAGCCCCAGAGTATGGCAACAACACAGCCAGGATGCCAGGATCAGGTCCAACATGAGTATAAATTTCCCAATCAAGAGCCCCCAACAGCTGTTCTCCCTGTATTTCTCAACCTTGGCAACTTTTAAGGTGTGTGCATTTTAATTCCCAAAATTATCCAGCAAAGATGAAGCTGACTCCACACATCTTAAAGTTAGTACAATTGAGAAATACTAGACAGTGGACACTGATGCTAGTCTTGGTCTCAAATTCTTGCCAACTGTCTTCAAGCAATTCCCAGCAACCACTTCTGTGTTATTTTGCATATTTCATTTATTCACTGTTCATTTTAGTCAAATAGCTCTTGCAGGTATCACACCAGTTGAAACACCTACCGTACCTGCTTTAGCAGAGGCGAATTGGGAGAAATTTGTAGGCAAATGGTACAATCCACAAAGACACCCCATCAGGGGTGGGGTCTATAATTTTGTACTAGCGGTTCTGTGGGCGTGGTTTATTTTGTGGGTGTGGCTTGGTGGGAGGGTAAGGTGACTGGGTGGGCATGGCCAACTTTTTTTTTTTTACTTTTAAAAGCATTTTTTCTACAACCTTAAGAGGTTGCAGAAAAAAAATGCTTTTAAAAGCCTCTGACAATCAGGCAACTCAGCTGGGATCCTCAGAAGCTTTTAAAGGCATTTTTTTCCTTACAACCTCTTCAGCTGAAGAGGTTATAGAAAAAATGCTTTTAAAAGCCTCTGACGATCCCAGCTGAGCCGCGCGATCATCAGAGGCTTTTTTTTTTTTACTTTTAAAAGCATTTTTTCGGCTGAAGAGATTGTAGAAAAAAATGCTTTTAGAAGCCTCAGACGATCAGGCAACTCAGCTGGGATCGCCAGAGGCTTTTAAAGGCATTTTTTCCCCTAGTAAAAAGTAAAAAAAAAAAAAAGCCTTTGATGAGATGGCCGGGGTAAGCGAGCGGCGACTGGGCTGGGGACCAGTTTGGGGGTGTAGCCAGCCAAAGTTGTTACCAGTTCTCTGAACTACTATAAATTTTTACTACTGGTTCTTGCGAACTGGTGCGAATCGGGACCAACCCACCTCTGCACCACATGCATCATGATGTCATTGCACATCATCCCTTTTGTGTCAACTGTGTAGTGACACCACACCAGGGATGAAATGCTACCAGTTCGGACCAGTTCGCCTAAAACGGTAGTAAAAATTGCTACCGGTTCGGGCAAAACAATAGTAAAAAAAATGCTACCGGTTCGAGCAAACCAGTATTTCCGATCAGCTGTGCTATACAATTTATATTTGCTAGAAAGCAGGAAATTCTGCTTTCTAGCGAATCTAAATCAAGCGGCACAGCTGTTCCCCTCAGTGTTCTACTTACCTTTGCAGACTCAGAAAAGGCTTCTTAATCCTCCTTTTTCAGCACTGTGGAGTAGTGCCTGCAGTGCGCATGCACGTAAAGCGTGCATTTGGCGCGCACCGGGCACGCGCGCACGAAGCAAACAGGTAGCAAAGCGAACCGGTAGCAGACTTCAGAGCATTTCACCCCTGCACCACACCATGGGCTGCACTTCATCTTGCAACTCCCAGCTCTCTGAAGTAAAACCCAGCTGTCATCTATCCCTGCCAATGTTTATGAATGAAATTTTCCCGTTCCCAGTTCCCTGTTTCTCAAAACATTGCTCAGTGTGGCAGAGTCTTTTTTTTTTATTGAAAAAGTTTTACACATACAAATTTTTCCCCCTTCCCCCCCCCCTTCCCCAACATTATGGAAATTACATATACGAAAATATAGTTCCCTTTCAATCCCACCCTAGCCCTCCCCCACCACCCCCTTCCCTCCCCTTCCCCTTGACTTCCCCTATATGCAATACTAATAATTCCAAACAATATATATGTTATTCATCCCTTCCATATCTTTTTCTCTATTTACTAGCATAATCATCAATCCCCCTCAGCTGAAAGCTACATAATATTTTCTAGTCTGATATTTATTCTGTATATATTCAATCCACTTTTTCCATTCCTGTATATACTTCTCATGCGTCTGATCTTTTAAAAAGGCTGAAATCTTTGCCATTTCTGCAAATCCAGCCATCTTCTGAATCCATTGGTCCACAGTCGGTAAGGCATCACTCTTCCAATATTGGGCAATCAACAACCTAGCCGCTGTCACCATATACAAAATCAATTTTGTTTCACCCAGTGTAAAATCTTTAACTATACCCAATAAAAATAATTGTGGAGAAAATTGTATTTTTTTCTTCAAAACATTTTGTATAACCCACCAAATTTTTATCCAAAAAGCCCTCACTTTCTTGCAAGTCCACCAAATATGATAATATGTAGCATCTAAACACTCACATCTCCAACATTTTGGTTGAACGTTAGGGTACATACAAGACAATTTCTTGGGATCTAAATGCCATCTGTAAGTGTGGCAGAGTCTTAAACAGTAAGGACTGTTCTGCTTTTGGCAGTTTGTATATCTGTAGGCTATTAGTCTTCTCTAAACATGTATTGAGCTCCATCTAGTGGCCAAAGATAAAATCTTTCATTGTTTAGAAAGTTGGTTTTAGTAGTATTGTGGTCCTACAGAAGGCCCATCCTCCCTCATTCTGGGGGAAAAAAATACACCCAAGTGCATCCTGAGAAGCCAGCCTCCATTTTCTAACACTCTGAGGACGCAAAATCACCTGGAAGAATCCATTTTAATCTGGATTCATGTTCATCGGAGAACAAAAATCCATGTCCCATATATATAACATTGCTGGTGAAACTTGGACTTTATCTGTATTTGTTAATTGTTATGCTCATCAGCAACTCAATACTGTTTGTTTTGTATTCAGGTTCTTACTATTTGTACTGGCCTGCAGGGCTGCCCTTCAGACACTCAAAGGACCGGCCCACAGCACCTCAACCCCAGCCCAGGCCTGCCAGGTGCTAATCTATAACTTGATGGCAACCATCTGGGCCAGAACGTGGGCAGCCATAGATAAATTGTATAGATTGTAATTTATTTTTGCTGGTTTCCAGCTTTTTTGGTTGGTTTCTGCTAAAAAGAAACCCATGGGAGGGGACTCCCTTTATGACTGCAGCTTTGACTTTACAACCGCTCCGTTTGCTTAGCAACTGTCACCAAAAAAGCTCGTAAAATCAAGCCAGTCACATAGATGCCTCAAATTATAACAATCATGACTTACAGACAGAAATGCTAGGTTCCATTACAATCGTAAGCCAAGTACTACGGAATAAAGGACTAAAAATGTGGCGCTTTCTGACATCCTCTCACAACAATCTTGCTAAACTTCAAAAGATGGAGTGCTGTGATCAGTTCTCCCCTGACACTTGTCCTGTCAGAGCACCCAACAGAGGCAAAAATATCAAAATGGCGTCTAATGCCATGCAATCCAAGTTGTGTCTCAGTTGAAGTGCATGATGTCTGTGACACACATGAGGGATTGTTGGCATTAGGCCACCGCGTGGAATTTTTTTTATCTTTCCCGCATATCACCTCACAAGCTGCAGAAAATGTTTGCATTATTCGAAGACCGGAAGGAAAGAAAAAAGGCATATATTTAATCCCAAGAAAGAGAAGACAGAAGAGGTGTTTTATAAATAAAACGAATCAATGGGATACCTACAAATGGACCTTGGAAGCTGACTGAGTCCACATCTAGTTGTCCTGAAATTCCGATGTTATTTACTTGGGAAAGACAGACCTTGTGTTTGAATTCCAAATGCAGCGTTCCATCTACGAGAACCTGTTAGACACAGAAGGGGGCAGCTTGTCATATCATCGCAACAAGAACAACAACAGAGAAGAAAACATCTCTGGAGATGCTCTATCATCCAGCAATTATATTCTGCCCCATGGTGCTTTAGAGTTCACAATGTCAGCATATTGCCCCCAACAATCTGGGTCCTCATTTACTGACCTCAGAATGATGGAAGGCTGAGTCAACCTTGAGCCAGACTGTGGGCAGAATTAGCCTGCAATACTGTATTCTAATCTCTGTGCCACCGGGGCTCCAAGTCGCAGTTGTGCCAAAGGTGCTTTTTCCAAAAGGCAACTGGACTTCTTTGTTTTTTCTTTGAAAATGTTTTGCTTCTCATCTAAGAAGCTTCTTCAGTTCTGATCCAAAGAATCTTGGATGAGAAGTGAAATGTTTTCAAAGAAAAAAACCCAGAAAGTCTGCTTGCCTTTTGGAAAAAGCACCTTTGGGATAACAGAGAAGGAACCAAAACAATGGTTGAACTCACCTAACAAGCTAACCCCAGTTAGTAGTACAGTATGAATAAGTCAAATTTAAACCTTTATTGTCAATGCACGACATGTGTACAATGAGATTGGCTGAGCCTTCCTTAGTGCACCCCCCCCAACACAAATACATCTCAATAATTCACAGTGAAAGAAAGAAAATCCTTAACCCAGTAAATCATACTAACAAACACACAATCCTCTATACATATATGTGCATCACATTACATTATAATATATTGCACCAATAAGAACATGTTGTACATTGCACCGGCCCTGCAAGATCTTCGCTAAGATGGATTCTTGATAACTTAATGGTCACAGTGGATGGGTCAGATGATACACAATCGTATGTGTACAATGAATGCAGGTTTGGACTGATTACACAGCCCTGAGGAGAGCCAATGCTGAGCTCCAGGGAGGAGGATATGAAAGACCCAGTCCTCACTGTTTTGGCCGGTCCGTTAGAAATTCTTTAATCCAGTCACAGAGGGAAAGAGGGAAAATTCAAGTCAGTCAGCTTTTCGATAAGGATGCTCAGCAGAATGGTGTTGAAGGCCGAGCTGTAGTCTATGAAAAGCATTTTGACATAGTTTCCAGGTTTCTCTAGATCAGGGGTGGACAAATGTGGCTCTTTTACAACTGTGGACTTCAATTCCCAGAATTCCTGAGCCAGCTTGGCTGTCTCAGGAATTCTGGGAGTTGAAGTCCACAGGTTGTAAAAGGGCCACAGTTGCCCATCCCTGCTCTAGATGACTCACTACAGAATGTAAAGCAGTAGTTATGGCGTCATCTGTCGACCTATTCCCCTTGTAGGTAAACCAGTATTGTTCAACATTTTGTGGGAGGCATGACCTAAGGCAATGATGGCTAACCTTTTTTTCCTCGGGTGCCAAAAACGTGTGTGCGTGTGATAGCTTGGGTGTCCACACCCATAATGCAATGCCCCCCACGCACACCCCGCCCCCCTCTACATACACACGCAACCCCCCGTGCTGCCACACCCTCGGCGCATGCGTGCGTGACCCCACTGCATTCCCCCCCCGACTTCTGGTAGGCCCATTTTTCACCCTTCATAGGCTCCGGAGGCTTTCCTGGAGCCTCAGGAAGGGCGAAAATGGCCTCCCCTGGCCCACAGGGGCCGGAAACGGCCTGTTTTCGGACTTCTGGTAGGCCCGTTTTTGCCCTCCCTGAGGGCAATCCAAAATGGGCCACGTGGAGACACCTGGGAGGGGAGGGGCGGCATGGGCATGCACACATATCACCCGCATGCGTGGCAGAGACCCAAAAATTAGTTGGCTGGTGGGAGGCAAGCGCACATGTGCAGTGGAGCTGACCTAGGGCGATGGCTTGCGTGCCCACAGAAATGGCTCCACATGCCACCTGTGGCACGCGTGCCATAGGTTCGCCACCACGGACCTAAGGTGTTGAAGAACCAATCTTTTTAAGCACTTCATCACTACAGACGTGAATGCAATAGGTCTGTAGTCATTCAGGCAGTTAATTGCTGTTTTCTTCAGGACTGGGATGATAGTGGCTGCTTTTAAGCATGATGGAAGACTGGCCGTTTGCAAGGCCAACTGGGAAGTCACAAACCATGTTTGAGAAATGATAAGGACTAGATTCTTCAAAAACACTTAAACTAAGTTGAGATTACTGTTGGTCCTTGACTTACAATAGATCGTTTAGTGACAGACCATCCAAAATGGTACTTGCAACCTTGTTGCGAAGTTACAAGAGCCACCCTTCTCTCCCAATTGTGTTTTGGGCATTTGGCAACCGATCTGCATTTACGGCTATTTGCAATGCCCTTCTATCATGAGACTGCAATTTATGATGTTTTTGTAGAAAATCAGTGTTTACTCCCAATTTTTGCCAAAAATGCCCCATAGTAAAAAATGGTTCACTTAATGAACCCTGGAAAAAAGGCAGTAAAAACAAATCCGATCATTGATGACCTACATTATGACGGTCACAACTGATGACCATAATGGGCAGGCTCCATTGGGAGACCGTATGGAGCACCCAAAGTGGGTAAGAGACTGGGTGAGTCGCTCTGTGAAGGAAACGGTTTCTAAACTGATAAATAAAAATAAAGACAAGCTCAAAAGAAAGTGTGCCCAAAACTCCATTGGTTTATGTGGGCATTGATGGGGCCCATTTTGCATTTCAGATAGCAGTTTTGCAGTCAACAAGGGATGCTTTGAGACAGTCTGTATTTCACACATTTTGAAAAATGCTTTTCCATTGCCACAAGGTAAAGGTCAATAACCTAGTGGGTTTTTTTTTTTAAAAAAAGATGGTGATTATAACCCATGAAGACAACATCGTCTTTGTACCACATAGGAGGAGATGTTCACAAGATACTGGATCTCCAAAGGATGCCCTTTGCGGAAAAACGTATTTCCTTTCTTCTTCCTGCTGCCAGCCACCCTTTTCATGTGAACTGCATACAATCAAAGTTGTGTCACTGTTGAAGTGCATGATGTCTGTGACATGACACATGAGGGCATTTTTTAAAAAGAAAATGACTGTATATCATACCTGTGAGGATGTTGGGCAAATTGGTTTGCAACAAACTGGATGGGTCTGGATAAAAAACAGAAACCAAGGGAAATTGTATGAGGAAGTATCAAACTGGCTCACTTTTCATCAGTTGCAATGTCCCATGATCACGTGACTGTAATTTATATTTGCTGGCTCGTTTCTGCTAAAAACACACGCATGAGAGGGGACTCTCTTTATGATTGCAGCTTTGACTTTACAGCAGCTGCGTTTGCTTAGCAACTGTCACAAAAAAAGCTTGTAAAATCAAGTCAGTCACGTGGATGCCTCAAGTTATGACAATCATGACCTACAGACAGATAATTCTAGACTCCATTACAGTCATAAGTCAAGGACTACGGACTAAAGGACTAAAAATGTGGTGCTTTCTGACATCCTCTCACAACAATCTTGCTAAACTTCTAAAGATGGAGAGGTGTTCTCCACTGCCATTGGTCCTGTCAGAGCACCCAACGGGGTCAAAAAAATAAAGATGGAGTCTAAAGCCATGCATTGAAAGTTGTACCTCTGTTGAAGTGCATTGTGTCTGTGACACACATGAGGGATTGTTGGTATTTTTTAAAGAAAACAACCATATATCATACCTGTGGGAGTGTTGGGCAAATTGGTTTGCAACAAACTGGATAGGTCTGGAAAAAAAAACAGAAATCAAAGGAAATTGTATGAGCAAGTATCAGTATACTAATAAGTATTTTAAGGTGTCTGGCCTTCAACCCCCAGAATTCCTCAGCCAGTGAAAAACGCTTCTTAGATGGTACAGGTAGTGTTGCTTAATGATGGTCATTTAACGACTGTCCAAGGTTATGACAACCCTCAATCCCTGAGGTACTTATAACCTGGTTTCTGACAGAGGAATACACACCTGTAGTCACATGACCATATTTTGGAAACTTGGCAACTGGCTCACATTTCATCAGTTGCAATGTTCCACGATCACGTGACTGCAATTTATATTTGCTGGTTTCCAGCCTTTTTGGCTGGTTTCTGCTAAAAACACCCTCATGGGAGGGGACTCCCTTTATGACTGCAGCTTTGACTTTACAACTGCTCCGTTTGCTTAGCAACTGTCACAAAAAAAGCTCGTAAAATCAAACCAGTCACATAGATGCCTCAAGTTATAACAATCATGACTTACAGACAGAAATGCTAGGCTCCATAATAGTTGTAAATCAAGGACTACCTGATAATACAAAAATGTAGTGCTTGTGAAGTTTAGCAATCTCGCCAAACTTCAAAAGATGGAGAAGTGTGATAGGTTCTTCACAGCTACCGGTCCTGTCACAGCACCCAACAGGGTCAAAAATATCAAGATGGCGTCTAATGCCATATAATCAAAGTTGTGTCTCTGTTGAAGTGCATTGAGTCTGTGACACACATGACGGATTGTTGGCATTTTTTTAAAGCAAAGGACCGTATATCATACCTGTGAGGGTGTTGGGCAAATTGGTTTGCAACAAACTGGATGGGTCTGGGGGAAAAAGCAGAAATAAAAGGAAATTGTATGAGGCAGTATCAAAACAAAGAGCGACTTCTAGGTCAGAAAAATAAGGGTAGCCATTTGTTTATCAGAGAAGGCAGAAGAGGTGTTTTATAAATAAAATGAATCAATGGAATACCTACAATTGGACCTTGGAAGCTGACTGAGTCCACATTCAGTTCTCCTGAAATTCCGATGTTATCTACTCGGGAAAGAGGGATCCTGTGTTTGAATTTCAAGTATTTCTTTCCATCTACGAGAACCTGGCAGACACAGAAGGGGGCAGCTTGTCATATCATCGCAACAAGAACAACAGAGAAGGAAATGTCTGTGGAGATGCTCTATCATCCAGCAATTATATTCTGCCCCATGGTGCTTTAGAGTTTACAATGTCAGCATATTGCCCCCCACAATCTGGGTCCTCATTTACTGACCTCAGAAGGACGGAAGATTGAATCAACACTGAGCCAGTCAGGATCAAACGCCAGACTGTGGGCAGAATTAGCTTGCAATATTGCATTCTAACCTCTGCGCCATCGGGGCTCTAGGTCACAGTTGTCCCAAAGGTGCTTTTTCCAAAATCGGACTTCTTTGTTTTTTCTTTGAAAATTTTTTCGCTTCTCATCCAAGAAGCTTCTTCAGTTCTGATCTGAAGAACTGAAGAAGCCTCTTGGATGAGAAGTGAAATGTTTTCAAAGAAAAAACCCCAGAAAGTCTACTTGCCTTTTGGAAAAAGCACCTTTTGGACAGAAACCAAAACAAAGATGGAACCCACCAACCAAGCTAACCCATGAAGAGGATTTATCGTGTGCGTACCACATAGGAGGAGATGTTCACAAGAAACCGGATCTCAAAAGGATGCCCTTTGCGGAAAACCATATCACATTTTCTTTCTTTTTGCTGCCAGCAGCCCTTTTCGTGTGAATTGCATACAATACAGTTCTGATCAAAACGGACGTTGAAATGGAACGCAACATCTGATCTGGGCATTTGGCAATTGCCACATTGAAAGTCAACCCGGAATCTGAAGAGAGAGCAAGAAAGAGAAATCATCAGGATGAGGACCATGTGATATTAAGGTTAAATTGAAGAAAGAAGAAGGAAGAAGGCCCTGGAAAACCTCTTACAAATGATGTTTTTATTCATTTGTTCCACAATACCAGTGTTTCTTAACTTTGGACACTTGAAGATGTATGAACTTCAACTCCCAGAATCCCCCAGTCAGCATCTGAAAGTTCCCTAGGTTGGGAATCATCGCCAGCACAGGCATGAAATGCTAAATTTAAATTGTGTTTTTGGAACAATCCTGAACTGAACACATTCAAGGTAGGGGTGCTATTCAACAGGTTCTGACAGGTTCTGGAGAACCGGTAGCGGAAATTTTGAGTACTTCTGACAGCTGGCAAATGCCACCTCTGGCTGGCCCTAGAGTGGGGTGGGAATGGAGATTTTGCAGTATCCTTCCCCTGCCACGCCCACAGAACCGGTAGTAAAAAAAATTTGAATTCCACCACTGATTCAAAGCTGTAGAGATGATAGTAAATTTTAGGAAAATCCTGTTGTGGTCTGTGAGAGTCCGGTTCAGAGGAGGAGTTGGAACTGGGACCTTCCCACAGAGATGGCACACCTCTCCCTTGGGATGTTTGGAGAGGCCAGGGGCTGAGAGCGATGCTGCCCCAGGCCCCTCAGGCATTGGGAGAGGTGGTCGACTAGACGGGGGGGGGGGGCTGTCTGGTTTCAGGGATGCGAGGGAGGATCAGCTGCTGACAGGCAGCGTATCTCCCCTGATGAGGAACAGCTGCCTCCTCCACTTGATCCAAGGGCAAGGAGAGCGGAGCGTAGGCAGACTTAGAGAAGGGCTGCTCGGGAGAGGGTCACCCCGCCCCTCCGCATAGTGAGCACCTGGAGTGGAGTGACTTAGGGAGAAACTATGGGGAGTTACTGTATTTTTCAGAGTATAAAACTCACCTTTTTTCCCCAAAAAAGAGGGTGAAAATCTGGGTGCGTCTTATATTCCGAATGTAGCCCCACCCAGCCTATCAAACAGAGGTTTCAGAGGCTGAAAAAAACATCAGAAACGAAGCTTCAGAAAAGAAGCCCCCAAACGGAGTTTCAGAAAAAAAAGCCTCCAAACAGAGCTTCAGAAAAGAAGCCCCCAAACAGAGCTTCAGAGGCTTTTTTTCTGAAGCTGTTTCGGAGGCTTTCAGAGGCAGAAAAAAAAGTTTTTTCTGAAACAGAGTTTCAGAAGTTTCAAAGGCACAAAAAAAAAGCAAAAAAAAAAAAAAAGCAAGGCACAGAGCTCACAACCAAAATTTGTGAATTTGTTGCTAAAATTCACCTTTGGGAACAGTTGATTGGGGGTATTCCAATCCCCCGCCAATTTTCTTATTTTCCTCCCCCAAAATTAAGGTGTGTCTTATACTCTGAAAAATACAGTAGTCTTTGCCAGGATCAATTGTTTGTTTTCGATTACACTCCCCTGGGTTTGACTCCTGCCTTTTTGCCTTGCTTTGAGGATTGCCGTTTGCCTTGTGGTTTGCTTTTGCCCTTTGCTTTGCTTTACCTTCAGAAGTGCCTTTGCCTTGCACCTTGTCTTTGACCTAAGGACTGTGATTTGTCTTATCCCTGGACTTTGTCTTATGGACTTTTCTGGTAATATGTGGCAATGGTGGTATTCAGCCGGTTCTATCCAATTCGGGCAAACTGGTAGCGGCGGCTGCGGGAGGCTCCGCCCACCCACCCGGATGTCATCACGTCCCATTTTTGACACTGTGCATGTGCGTGCACTCACATTTGCGAGCCAATAGTGAAGATAAGTGAATACCACCCCTAATATGTTGGCTGTTGTTTGGGGGACTGAGGGTGACTGCCTTCAGGGGAGCAAGAGGTGGAGCCTTACTAGTTGTTGGAGGGCCATTTGTTGAACACTTCTTAAAGACAATAAAGGACTCTAAAGGCTTGCCCTGCCTTGACCACCTGGGTCATAACACGTCCTTCTATTCTATGACCTCTTACAACATTAGACAGCACAGTTTCAACAGTAGAGACCAAGTTTCTAGGTTCTATATCACAATAATTAAAGTTGACACCTAACGTCAAACATGTCATCAAAACAGCACAACAAAGAATGTTCTTTCTGTACCAACTCAGAAAGCTCAGACTGCCCAAGGAGCTGCTGATACAGTTCTACAGAGGAATTATTGAGTCTGTCATTTGCAACCCTATAACTCTCTAGTTTGGCACAGCAACCAAACAAGAAAGACACAGAGTTCAATGGATAGTTTGGACTGCAGAAAAAAACTGTTGCAACCAGCCTGCCTTCCATTGAGGATCTGTATACTACACAAGCCAAAAAGAGGGCTGTGAAAATATCTACAGATCCCTTGCATATCCTGGACAAAAACTGTTTCAACTTCTTCCCTCAATATGACACTACAGGGCATTACACACCAAAACAACTAGATACAAGGACAGCCCCCCCCCCCATTACTCTGCTAAGTACCGTATATACTCGTGTATAAGCCGAGTTTTTCAGCCCGTTTTTCAGGCTGAAAAACGCCCCCTCGGCTTATACGCGGGTCACGAAAAAAATGACCTTTTCCCTGCAAGCTAGGAAACAGCGGGAGAACGGGGTTTGCTTACCCCGCCCACTCCCAATCTATTGGGACTGCCTCCTGAGTTCCAGCTGACGGCTAGAGGGAAAAAAAAACTTTAAATTCTTGCTGCAGGGCTTCCAAGGCCCCCACTACAGCTGATCAGGGTTAAAAGAAAACAAATGAGAAGATCGTGCCTGCTGCAAAGAGCACATTTTTTTTCCTCCTTCTGCTGAAACCAAAAGCGAAACTAAAACAGCTTGTTGGCTTTGCTGTTTGCTAAGGCAGATTTCTTTTTCCTCATCAAAAAAGGTTGGTGCAAACAACGGGAAATTTATGGCAAATGGCAAAAGAGGGGAGTTCAAGATTTTAAAACACAAAAGAAAAAAAAGCTCTATTTAAATAGGGAATTGTAATAATTGAGATATTATTAATTGTATATTGTGTTGAAAGCAGAAATGGTTAAGTTGTGGTTTGGAAGAATATTGGGGGAAATTATTTGGTTTATTATTATTGGTAAATATAATTAATTGATTTGTAAGAAATTGGATTGCATGGAAATAATTGGAATATTCAAGTTCATATTGATTAATATACAAAAAAGATAGTTATATAACTAATTGATTTATATTAAAATGTTGAATTTGTATTAAACAACTGTAATATTACATAATTAAGCAATGTGAGGATTGATATAAAAATAGATGACAATGGGAAGGGGTATAATATAGAATAGAAGTGAAAAATTGAATTTGATTAAGATTAGAGATGAGGATGAAGGGTAATATTGGTTTTTTAAAAAATAGATGAGGAATAAATATGGCAAAAAGGAAATATAGAAATTGTAAATTTAAGTGAAATGACTAAACACTGTTTAAATTTGTGAACCAGCCAAATATTCTGTTCAAAGAAAATACATTGTATGTTTGTATGTGTGTTTCTAATTATTGCTATTTATTCATATTTGTTCTCTTTTATTCTTTAAAGTTTAACAATTCATTCTTTATCTTAATATCTTTATATGTGTTTGGGGTTGGTTTTCTTCCCTTTCATCTTTTTTATTGTACAGCAATCTTTCTCCTCAAACCTACCACCTCTTTTCTTTCCTTCTTACTTTCTCTTCCCCCCCTTCTTCTCCTCCCTACTTCCTCTTCCTTTCTTCTTCTCCTCCTCTCTTCCTCCCTCTCCTTTTATGCACATAGACTCCTTTTATGCACATGGACTACTCAGAGGGCTGAAAAAGTTATTTTTGACTGGTCCTCGCACTTGTGACCAGTCCTCGAACTTACGACTGTCCTCACATTTTACATTTTGGCCCTATCTTGTCACCATGGTGAAGAGAAGCAGTTGTGAAATGAGTGACACCATTTTTAAGAATGCTACAATGGGCATAAATGATGACCAGTCATAAGTGCGAAGACCAGTCAAAAGTGCGAGGACCTGTCAGAAATCACTTTTTTCAGCCCTTTGAGTAGTCCTTTTGTGCACATGGACTACTCAGAGGGCTGAAAAAGTTATTTTTGACTGGTCCTCACACTTGTGACCAGTCCTCGAACTTCTGACTGGTCCTCACACTTATGACCATCCTCACATTTATGCCCGTGCAGCATTGTTAAAACCATGTCACTCATTTCACAACTGCTTTTCTTCACCATGGTGACAAGATAGGGCCAAAACGTAAAATGTGAGTACAGTCGTAAGTTTGAGGACTGGTCACAAGTGCGAGGACCAGTCAAAAATTACTTTTTCAGCCCTCTGAGTAGTCCATGTGCACAAAATGACTACCCAGAGGGCTGAAAAAAGTGATTTCTGACAGGTCCTCACACTTTTGACCAGTCTTTTTTTATTTTGAAATTTACCAGTAGCCGCTGCATTTTCCACCCCCGGCTTATACGCGAGTCAACAAGTTTTTCCAGTTTTGGGGGGTAAAATTGGGGGGTCGGCTTATATGCGGGTCGGCTTATACACGAGTATATACAGTAACTAATTCACTGCCTTAAGGCCATAACACTGCCTTATGTTCCAGGGATATCAAACTATTATCCTTATCTTTCTTATTACCTATTTCCTTAGCTTCTTATGACTATTACTTTGTTGTTTGTATCTTACGACTTATGTTGATTGTTTTTACTTAGTATTCTATTATGATTTATGTTGATTGTTTATTTAGTATGTTTATTTATGACTATCACTGAGTGTTGTATCTTATGATTTATGATTATTGTATTTATGATTATGATCGTGATTTATCACTTGTTGCTTGTATGTACACTGAGAGCTTATGCACTGGAGATAATTTCCTTGTACTTGGCCAATAAAGAATTCAATTCAATTAAATCCAAATCCAAATCCAACTCCAACTCCAACTCCAACTCCAACTCCAACTCCAACTCCAACTCAACTCAACTCAACAGTATTCTACTCTATCCTACTCTACTCTATAGTTCTCTTCTCTTCTCTTCTCTTCTCTTTTCTTCTCTTCTCTTCTCTTCTCTTCTCTTCTCTTCTCTTCTATTCTATTCTATTCTATTCTATTCTATTCTATTCTATTCTACTCCTGTTCTATTCTATTCTACTCCTATTCTATTCTACTCTACTCTACTCTGTCAGGGTTCCAAGTAATACATTCATAGCAAACAGAACTCTGAGGCAGGTAGATTCCTCAAAGAACAGTTTTATTGGATATATCATTTTGGAACAGACTGGTGAAAACCGACTCTAAAGGTTCCTGCGGTTTTCACGTAATTAAAACTTTTCCCCTTTCCCCAAACCAGGGGTCTGCAACTTTAAAGACTCAAAGAGCCATTTGGACCTGTTCCCCACAGAAAACAAAACACCAGGAGCCACAAAACCTGGGTGGGGGTGGCCAACTCGACATCACTCACTCATTCCCACTCAGTCACATGACACACACACACACACAGAGCCATTTTGCAGTTTAATAGGTGCTGAAATTTCAATCGGACTGAGATATCCTTCATACTGGTAGTCAATTTATGACCAGCTGCTTAGTTTGAAGTTACAGTGGAGCCCCACGGGGCTACTTATGACCCGATTACAAAGTTTCAAGAGTTGCCAGGTCATATGAGTGCATTTTAGGAACTTGGCAACCAGCCTGCATTTATAGCTGTTTGCAATGTCCTGTGGTCACATGACCATGTTTTATGACATTTTTGCTGAAAACCAGCATTTACTTCCAGTTTTTGGCAAAACCAGCCTATAGTGAATGATTGGTTCGTTTAATGACTGCTGCAAAAAAGCTCGCAAAATTGGGTCGGTCACATGGGTGACCTGCTTTACAACCATCAAAAAGATGGGCTCCATTACTGCTGTAAATTGAGAACTATATATTTCCACCATGTGCGCATGAGAGAGACATTCTCCTTGTTTAAGTTCTAGAATTTTCAAACAGATTTAGTTGAAAGACATCTAGTTTTATTCTGTACAGAACTATACAGTTCTACACTTTACATCGGGGTGGAGAACTATGGCCCTTTTATGACTTGTGGACTTCAACTCCCAGAATTCCTGAGCCATCCATGTCCACAAGTCATAAAAGGGCCTGTATTGCCACACTCACTCACAAACACATGGAAGTGTGTTTTAGAGAGTTTATTAATGTTCCCCAGCAGTTCCCTTCACCCATCCTCAGAACTGTCCCCAATAAAGCCAGCCATAAGCAGGCCAAGATTAGTCCACAAGGCAATAGCCAATAATCCATAAAATAATAGAAAATTGCTCCAACAAGTAAGTCTACCAAACAAACTTAAATCCATGAGGCAAAACTAAAAGTACATCCATGAGAGCTCACTAGGGAAGAGAAGTTCAGAGTCTCCAAGGCAGTAAGTCAAACAGGAAGCACGAACAAACACACAGCCATAAACCAAACACGTTGTTCCCACAACACCTCCCTCTGCCTGCTGCGACAAATAGCTTTCTGGTGTAGCCCATCAAGACAGGCAGGCCTTCTCCCGAGTAATCTGGCTGATCTCCTTTGCTCTTGTCTTTTCTTTGCCCTGCATGCTCTCGGATCCACCACGGAAGGCAGCTCCTCTTCCTCGTCAGCCGGATCTCGAGCATGTGATTTTACTTTTATGTATGCTTGCTATCAGTTGCCATAATAATGGGGAGGGGGGGCAGTGGTGGGATTCAGCCAGTTTGCACCACTTCAGAAGAACCAGTTGTTAACTTTCTGAGCAGTTTGGTGAACTGGTTGTTAGAAGAAATCATTAGGGTAGAGAACCAGTTGTTAAATTATTTGAATCCCACCACTGGGGTGGGGGGGGCATGGCATTTGGGTTGGGGAAGTGAGCTGGTGAGATGAAGACCCATGTGAACTAAAAGGAAGGTTTGCTCTCATGAATTACTGTGCTGCTGAGTGGAGTTGTTTACACCCTGTCAAGATCAACTGTCCTAGGACTCCAGATGAGCAAAATACCTGACGACGAGCTTCATACAATAATATACTGGATATCGATTGGACACTCAGCATGCGGCCCTGGTGGGAGGGTTTTGAGGAAACTTTCAATCTGTAACTTTCGCGCCTTTTGAATCAGATCTTGCCTTCCTTTCGCTGCTATCATTTCAAACTCAGTAAAAGTACTCCTTTTCTATCACAATGGAGTTGGAGGTTTTCTTTCTTGGGCTTTGAACAGAGGCAGGCCTGACACTCCTCTTCACTTACCTGCAAACTGTCCTCAGCCGAAGGCCCCACCCTGTAAATCTCTTTCAGCTGGCAGTTCAGAGTCATCAATTAACCCACTTCCTCATGTGCCAGGATTGAGTTTATTCTCCTTCATGGCATCCTCCAAGGAAGAGGAGTCCAAGGAAGTTGTCCAAAGGAGACATCACAGCGTCATGGATCCCCAACCCTGTTTTACAATATGAATGTGCTGGGAATGGGTTTGTTTAAGAAATGTTTGTATCATACAGCAACATGAGTGAAGATTCAAATTGACCAGAAATGTCTTTGTACTTATTTGCAAAACTTCAAATCTGTTGGAAAAGCTTCGTTTTGTTACAAAACTCACTCCCATAAATAGTAGATGATGGTTATACAATACGGACTGAAAGGTCCACCTTGTTCAGAGATGGAACTTTCTTCTGGTTGCGGCTTCACTAGTTCCCTGATTGTTTAGAACCGTGATGGTGAACCTATGGCACGCGTGCCACAGGTGGCACGCGGAGCCATATTAGTGGGCACGCCAGCTCAGCTCTGGGGCGCATGCATGTGCCAGCCAGCTGATTTTCAGGCCTTCTGGGCCCACCAGAAGTAGGGAAACAGGCTGTTTACTGCCTCTGGAGGGCCTGGGGGATGGAGGTGGGGAAGGCCCGTTTTTCTTTCTTATCTGGCTCCAGATCCTCTCTATTTATCTGGGAAGGGTGAAAACAGCCTTTCCCACTCCCTTGGAGGCCTGAAAGGCCCCATTTCCCAACTCCGGTGGGACAGGAGGTGACTTTTTTTGCTGTCCCCAGCCTCCAGAGACTCCTAGAGAGGCTCCTAGAGACTCCTAGAGAGGCTCTGGAGGCTGGGGACAGCAAAAAATGTCACTTCCTGTCCCACCGGGAGTTGGGAAATGGGCCATTTCAGGCCTTTGGAAGGCCTCCGAGGGAGTGAGAAAGGCTGTTTTTGCCCTTCCCAGATAAATAGAGAGGATCTGGAACCAGGTAAGAAAGAAAAATGGGCCTACCAGGCCATCATGTGCCAGGAGTGTGGGATGGGGGGTTGCCCGTGCATGCGCGTGGGCACATGCGTGCGCGATCCTCCCCCGCCCCCCCTATTCTGGCACACGATGGCAAAAAGGTTAGCCATCACTGGTCTAGATATTTTGGAAAAAAAATGGATTTTTTTTGGTGGAACTTCCCATACACCCCTTTTCTCCTCTACTTAAACGACTCACCTTCTGCAGGACTTCAAAACACTTCCGGTGACTAATACGGTCATCCCATCTTTGAGGCCACCAATAATTGGACCAATAAAAGGAACAGTCTGATCAGAAGTTAAAAGAAAAAAAAATAGTCATTAAATGGAGAATCTGCTGCAGCTCAAAGACATTAATTCAATTGGTTCATGAATAAATGCTTGGGAAATGCTTGGGTTTTAAAAAAAAAAGGCTCTGACAATTGTGCGCCACAGCTGTGATCGTCGGAGCCTTTTTTACCTTTTAAAAGCATTTTTTAACAATCTATTTGGTCAAATAGGTTATTTAAAAAATGCTTTTAAAAGGAAAAAAAAGGCTCTGACGATTGCGTGCCACAGCTGTGATCGTCAGAGCCTTTTTTTTACCTTTTAAAAGCATTTTTACTACCGGTACCAGAGAACCGGTGGTAAAAAAATGCCTAAAAAGTTAAAAAAAAAGTTCCAACGATCAGCTGAGCGACACGTGATCTTCGGAACTTCCTTTTTAAAACTTTTTAAAGCATTTTTAACTACCAGTTCTAGAGAACCGATAGTAAAAAAAAATCCTAAAAAAGTAAAAAAAAAAAGTTCTGACGATTGTGCGGCGCTCACCTGATCGTTGGAACTGTTTTTTTTTTAAACATTTTTTACTACCAGTTTGGTGAACCAGTAGCCTTTTTTCTACCGGTTCAAGTGAACCGGACTGAACCAGGAGCATTCCACCCCTGCTGGAAGGGCTGGCCAGGGAGCTCTTTCCTGCCTCTACTTCCCTCTGCTTGGGACATGGCTGATCTCCTTTTAAGCATTTGATAATGAAACCACTCCACCCTTCCTCCCTCCCCTTTCCCCGGCTTCACTCCTCCAGACTTGCAGCAGCTGCTTTGCAAAAAAGTTGGGAATCCCCCCCCCCCCTTTGCCGAAATGCCCACTGACAAATCTTTCCAGAAATAACCATCTTGTAATATTTAGGTTGGAGGAATGGACAGCTGTTGCTATGACAAGCTGTCAGAATCCTGAAAGTCATATGATTTTGTGGTTTTAAGGTATATAATGAAATATTGAATAATGGGAGGTTGCCAATCAGCCTCCAACCATCCCTTTTGACTGCTTGTCTGATTGAGCCTCGTTGCAATGTGATTAATATAAGTGCCCTATGTTTGCTATGCTTTAAATTCTAATAAACCTCTGAATCTTAAAGTGAGACTTTTGTGGTGTGCTGTCTGTTCAATTGTTATTAAGTGCAGCTATGCTCAATGATCTGGTTTTTCCCCCCCTAACACTGTGTATTTTCACTTTTACTATTGGACAAATATATTATACCTAGTTGTAAACTTGGAATAAGAATTATTTTCTTATATAATTCTAACTATTTTGATGTCCAATCTGGGTTTTTTTTTTAATCTGATGTTTCTGTGTTTTTACTTTAATTAGGAGTAAGAAATTATTTTTATTACATATTTATATCTGTACTACAGAAAGTTCCAAATAAATCTCTCTATTTTGTCACTTTTTAACTTTTCCCCCTTTCTGATCCCCTTTCCCTCAATTTTTCCTTTTTTGTTATTTTGTATTTCAAGTATAGATGCTTGAAATACAAAATGTCTTCAAAAAAAGATCTTCAAAAAAAAAATCTTCAAGCAAAGATGGGCATGATAAAGGACCAAAATGACCTTACAGAGGCAGAAGTGATTAAGAAGGGGGGGCAAAATTACACAGAAGAACTAAACAAGAACAAACTTAACTTCCCTGAGAACCAAAATGGGGTGGTCACTGACCTCAAGCCAGACATCCCAGAATGTAAAGTCAAATGGGCCTTAGGAAATCTGAGCAACAACAAAGCTAGTGGAGGTGACAGTATTCCAGCTGAGTTATTCAAAATCTTAAAAGACGATGCAGTAAAAGTGCTACACTCAATTTGCCAGCAAATTTGGAAAACTCAACAGTGGCCACAGGATTGGAAATGGTCAGTTTTCATTCCAATTCCAAAGAAAGGCAATGCCAAATAATGTTCAAACTATCGCACCATTGCACTCATTTCACACGCTAGTAAAGTTATGCTTAAAATCCCACAAGCTAGGCTCCAGCAATATGTGGATCGAGAACTACCAGAAGTACAGGCAGGATTTCAAAGAGGCAGAGGAACTAGAGATCAAATTGCTAACATACGCTGGATCATGGAGAAAGCTAGGGAGTTCCAGAAAAACATCTACTTCTAATTCATTGACTATGCTAAAGCAGTTGATTGTGTGGATCACAACAAATTGTGGCAAGTTCTTAAAGAGATGGGAGTACCAGACCATCTTATTTGTCTCTTGAGAAACCTATATGAGGGTCAAGAAGCAACAGTGAGAACTGGAGATGGAACCACTGATTGGTTCAAAATTGGGAAAGGAGTCCAGCAAGGCTGTATACTGCCACCCTGCCTACTTAACTTATATGCAGAGCACATCATGAGAATGGCGGGGCTAGATGAATCAAAAGCTGAAATTAAAATTGCCAGGAGAAATATCAACAACCTCAGATATGCAGATGATACCACTCTAATGGCAGAAAGCGAAGAGGAACTAATGAGCCTCTTGATGCCGGTGAAGAAGGAGGGTGCAAAAGTTGGCTTGAAACTCAACATTAAGAAAACTAAGATCATGGCATCCGGCCCTCTCAATTCCTGGCAAATAAATGGGGAAGAAATGGAGGTAGTGACAGATTTCAGTTTCCTGGGCTCCAAGATCACAGCAGATGGAGACTGCAGCCAAGAAATTAAAAGACGCTTGCTCCTGGGGAGGAAAGCTAAAGCAAATCTAGACAGCATTCTAAAAAGCAGAGACATCGCCCTGCCAACAAAAGTGCCAACAAAAGTGCGTATAGTCAAGGCCATGGTTTTCCCAATTGCAATGTATGACTGTGGAAATTGGACATAAGAAAGGCTAAGCGCCAAAGAATTGAGGCCTTTGATCTCTGGTGCTGGAGAAGACTCCTGTGAGTCCCTTGGACTGCAAGGCGATCAACCCTGACTGCTCTTTAGGAGGCCAGATCCTTAAGATGAAACTCAAATACTTTGGCCACCTAATGAGAAGGAAGGACTCCCTGGAGAAGAGCCTAATGCTGGGAAAGATTGAGGGCAAAAGAAGAAGAGGACGGCAGAGAACAAGGTAGCTGGATGGAGTCACTGAAGCAGTCGGTGTGAGCTTAAATGAACTCCAGAGGATGGTAGAGGAGAGGAAGGCTTGGAGGAACGTTGTCCGTGGGGTCACGATGCGTCGGACACGACTTCTCAACTAACAACAACATTTTAAGTATTTCATCTCTCTTTGAAACTTAATAAAGTCAATTTTTAAAAAATAAAATATTACAATAAAAAAAAACCACCTGCTTGTGCACTGGGTTGGATCAGAAGACCTCCAAGGTCCCTTCCAACTGTGTTATTCTGTTAAATAATGGGTGAACCTCATCCTAAAAAGCCACATAACCTGACTTAGCTCAATTACAGTTATGTCTATCTTGGAAGCGCACCAGGAGAACAGCCCACCACAAGATACTTTTATACAATTATAGGATGCCTGGTGTCGTAAAGTGAAGTGGATGGGTGGGAATCCCTTTTTGTCCTTTCCCTTCTTAAGCAAACCCAACTTACCGGTTTGAAATAAGGTGACTGCAAAGCCATATTCAGTAGCTGGCAGTGATATCCGAGAAAGAAAAGGAAATTCCGGCAAGTTTGCCAAGTTTGTTTGGCGACAGGACTTTTTCCTCCCACCTTAAGGGAAGGAGATCTTCGTACATGCAGCGTCGCACTTAAATAGAGTGGAGCAGAGCCACGAAGGGTGGGAGGGTTGAAAGAAAGGGGTGAAGCCTGCCTGGAGATGGAGGGGGCAGAGGGAGGAGATAAGTTGGGAGGGGGGATTAGTGCTGCTCCCTAAAAGGCCAGAGTGGCTTGAATGTGAGGGGGTGGGATGCTGGTCAGGCGATCTGCTTGCCCCCATTCCTTACGCCCCCTCGATTTTCCACCCACTCTCTGGTTTTTCCCTATCGTTAGTCACGGAGGTGGGTTGGAAGTAGGTTATGGGTCAACTTAAGGTAGAATTGCAACATGCCAATAGGGTTATAGAAAGATAGCACCCATCCCTTTCCTTGAGGGATGAAATATTTTGGGAAATATTAAAAAGGCAGAGTATTATGTTTCCCTGAATGAGAAATGGAGAAGCATGTTTTAAGGACGAAGCAGCTCCCATCTCCCTGCCCCCACCCTTTGTCAAGGGGCCAGAGGCAGAAACTCAATCTTTGTGAATGGACCATCATCTGCAACACAATAGGACCCATCTAGCAACAGAAACTCGCCACATGGCACCTGGGAAGATTACATCAGCCAGCAAGGCTAGCTAAGACCCCACCCCCTGGGAGTCTGACAACCAATCAGGATACTCTTTCTGGGCCCCAGGAAGTTCAGAGCCAGAGAGGGCATAAAACCCGGGGACTCACTGCGTCTCGCCCCCTTTTCTGTTCAGGAACTAAAACCCTGTGATACTGTCCACCATTAAACCATCTTTCCAAGCAGACTCCATGTTTCCATTGTCTTTTTCCCCACTTGGAGCCGAACCCAGAAGGATATTTCTTCCTACAGGGTAATACCCATGATCGGGGTCATGGGAACAGAATTGAAATATTGAAATAATATCACACCACAGGGATGAACCTGCAGCTAATTGCTTTCCAAAGTCAGCCTATTTTGGGGGGGCGGGGGTGGAATCTCACAAACCAGAACCTTCCAAGAAGGCAGACTACAATCTCCATAATCCTTAGCCATTTGTCCTGAATGGTATAAGGTTTCCTGCTCGAGAGGGTGGGTGGGGGTGGAGGTTGGACTAGAAGACCTCTAAAGCCCCTTCCAATTCTCTAATTCTGCATTCTGCTCCTGGGACAAATCATCTGGTGATACTTCAGCGATGTCAGGTATGACCAAATGAAAAGAAAAAAAATCAACTTGATTTTGATAGCAGTCAGTAGAAGGGGGGGTGGAGCAAGTAAGTCCTCCTGCCCCCTTACCTACCATTAACCACACATTCTGTTTCTGCAGGACCCTGGTGGATAATCTTTGGCTTATTTTCACTTTCTTGTTTTTAGGCTGGGGGGCTGGGCAGGGATCCCCTTTCCTGCCTCTCTACTTCCCTGTGCTTGGGACACAGCTGATCTCTGCTCAAACACTTGATAATGAAACCGCTCCATCCATCCCCCCCTCCCGTCCCCATTCCACAGCTTCACACCTCCGTGCCTGCAGCTGCTGCTTTGCAAGAAAGCTGGAATCCCCCCCCCTCTCTTTTTCCAGAAATGCCCACTGACATATCTTCCCAGAAATGATCCAGCAGCATGGAAGGGAGGATAAGAATTCGATCCATCAGCAAACCAGGGTGTTCATTTTTCTTTTGCCAGTGTGATTGGATGTATTTAGTTAGCGCTGGCATTTTCATAAATCGGACCTGTTTCTCATGATATTTTTTTCAGAAGTTTTGAACCCACTTTTATTGCGTTTGTAAATAACTCAAGGTTATACTTGAGTTATACAAGGTTATACAAGGTTGTAAATAACTCAAGTCAATAACTCAATACAAACTTGCTGGACAAATTTCCGTCTCAGAAGTTGTGGGTGCTCCAACACTGGAAGTTTTTAAGAAGAGGTTGGATAACCATTTGTCTGAAGTGGTGTAGGGTTTCCTGCCTAAGCAGGGGGTTGGACTAGAAGACCTCCAAGGTCCCTTCCCACTCTGTTATTCAGTATTTTCATTTGGTTGGCTGCCAAACTCAATCCTAAACCTAATCTGCTTTGTAAACATGGTCTATGGAAGGGGCTGAAATCATCCCCCAGTGAACATTCTCAACTCATGTCTTGTCATTTGGGGTCATCCAGGCTTCTGGCATTCCTCAACAAAAGAAGGCCGAGTTTATTATTTGGTTGAATGACTTTAGGAATGATCTAAATGGGCATGGAAATGTTTTTGAGGGACACAAATACTGTGGGAAATCTTAAATTGGCAATCTTTGATTTTTAGATAGGCTTTCCAAGCTCAGACCCTTAAAAAAATGGATTCTAATTTCCATCATCTCCCAAATTGTAGTCCAGCACACTGGATTAGGGAGTGACACGGTGGCTCAGCAGTTAAGAAGCTGGACTTGTCAGCTGGAAAGCCGGCAGCCCAGTTTTGTTACCCAAGCACTACACAATGGGCTGAACTCCCGTCCTCGCCCCAGCTCCTGCCAACCTAGCAGTTCAGAAGCATTTAAATGCAAGTAGATAAATAGGTACCACTTTGGTGGGAAAGTAACAGTCCTCTGTGACATCATGCTGGTCACATGACCATGGAAATGTCTTCGGACAGCACTAGCTCACTGACATTGAAACAGAGATGACAAAAGTAATCACGATTGCATGCATATCACACATGAAAAGGGACTGGAATTAATTATGCCATTGCAGTTGGCATCCTGACTTTTCTGACTTCCTCTGTGGATTCTCCTGGCTGTTCATCATACGTGCCTGAGGCATTGCTGTTGGAGGTCATGTTTTCCAAGCACACAATGTTACAAGGAAAGGAGTGTGATTTCTGGATCGTAGCTATGTTGCTAGGGTCCTTCTTCTTCCCAGGGCTGAGAGGCACTGGCTGAAGAGTTACCCAGCAGACTTTGTCCCTCAGACAGGGCTAGAACTCACAGTGGTTAATGAGTGCCTTAACCTTTACACCAAGCTGGCTCTCAACACCACATCACAACCCAATTTCACATTCCAACAGCATCCAACTCATCCCCAATATGTTACTACAGTATTTGCTGAAAACGAGTCTATTCTTTTGAGAACTTCAACAATGGCATTACAGCCACTTTTCAAACACAGAACCAGCATTTGTTGAGACAGAATTGGTATTGCCGATCCTGATCTTTAATAAGAC
>WNWU01000013.1:18902950-18916964 GCA_012654045.1 Ptyas mucosa
GCTGGCTGGAGAATTCTGGGAGTCGAAGTCCACAAGTCTTAAAGCTGCCAAGTTTGGGAACCCCTGGACTATATGAAGTAATTGCTTCCTGCAAAGGCTCACGTTTGTTTGCTCCTCTTTTATGTCTTATGGGAGGGGCCTATCAACTCCAAGCCTTACTCCCGAGTCACCCTTTTTTTCTTTAATTGTTCTTGCCTTCTGGCATCTCTGTGCATGTGCACACTGGGAACAGGCTTACACTGTTCTTCTGCCTCGCTGATGTCAGCTTCCGGAAGCAGCACATAACTTACCAGATGGCCCCCTCTCTGCCTCTGACGCAGAGCCTTCAACTGAGCCTTCCCCAGACTCCAGGACTGGCCCCTGTTCCTCCCCAACCTCCTCACTGTCCGACTCTGCTGCTAGTTCCGCAGGCCACCGACCGACCACAACATGTAACGAGGGCTGAGAAGTTGGCTTCCTCCTCTTCAAAACTGTCTCCACTCTAAGGTAGAGCAGGAGGAGAATCTGCTCTGAGTGTCAAGGTTCCAAGTAACACCCCCAATGAAATCAAACTCCGAGGCTTGAAGTTCCTCAAAGCTAACTTTTATTAGAGAGGTCATATTGGCACATCTGGGAAAATCCAAATCTGAGAGCTTCCGGGTTTTCCACACCCAAAAGAAAGTTCAAGACCTTGCCCCTCTCCCACATGTCCATGACACATCCAATCAGTTACTGTTCACAACAGACAATAGCTCCTCATTCTTCTCCACACAGCTGCAGGGCCCCATGGCCTTGACCAGGGGTGGGTTCTATTTACCTTTACTACCGTTTCGCAACGGGGCCGCGTGAGCACGTTGCTTTGCTCGTGCACTGTTCTGCACACGCGCAGAAGCATTCTGATGATGTTGTGGGCATTGGGCGGAGCCTCCCTCTGGTTTTACTACCGGTTCTATAGAACCTGTCAGAACCGGGGGCAACCCACCACTGGCCTTGACACAATAAAGAATTTTATTGTGACTATATATCTTCTTCCCTCTATGCAATCTCCCCTCTCAATTTCCCACAGTAGGATTTGTGGCAGGCCTGAAGCCTGAAGGCACAAAGGTAAAAATATGGCTTCCAGGTCTGACACTGAGATGATAACATTTGGGTTCCTCTGCGCAGGCCACTGACATCCTTGACTGATGATTAAAGTTTTCCTTTTTTTCTCCCCATTTACGTTCTTTATAAGTCATGTCTTTTTAGATTGTAAATTCCAAGATGGACTATTATTTTGTAAACTGTTTTTCGCAAGCAAAGTGCTTTTTAAATACTCTGATATCACCCAAATGGACTGGGCACTTATCTGTCAGGAATCTTATTGGCATTTGTCCTCTGGAAGTTCTTTTCCCACTTACTTAAATTCTAGAGTCTAAAGCAGCAAAAAGAAAGGATATAATCCTGACATTTCCATGGTGTCTAATTCAGAATCAAAATGTCAGTTTATCACACTTGAGTCAACAAACTAAAATAGATATGAACAAAACTAGTTTATTCAAACAATTAGATTGGAAGGGAAAAAAACAACTATGGTTCTTAAAAACTGAAAAGAGCATTTGTTGAAACATTTGAACAAACTCAACATTTTACATCAATTGCACATCTATCCAGTGGTGGGAATCAAATAATTTAACAACTGGTTCTCTGCCCTAATGACCAGCTGGGTAGGCATGGCCACTCCTTATCACACCTGGCCTCTCCTTGACTTATGACCACAATTGAGCCCAAAATTTGTGTTGCTAAGTGAGAAATTTATTAAGTGAATTTTGCCCCATTTCACTTTTCTTGCCACATTTGTTAAGTAAATCACAGCAGTTCTTTAGTTTAGATTCACTTAACATGGCTGTTAAGTGAATCTGGCCTCCCCATTGACTTTGCTTGTCAGAAGGTTGCAAAAGGGGATCATATGACTCTGGGAGATTACCACTGTCATAAATGTGAGACAGTTGTCAACCATCTGAATTTTTATCACATGACCATGGGGATGCTGCAACGGTCATAAGGGTGAAAAACAGTCATGTCACTTTTTTCAGTACCATTGTAACTTTGAATGGTCACTAAATGAACTGTTGTAAGTTGATTACCTGTACAAAAATACAAAAAGCTTCTTTGCTTGCAAAAAGCTGCCCTAAATACCAATCATTAGATTAGAAATGTGGGCATACACACTGAAGACATTCACAGCCATTCTGTTTGAATACTTTTCATCAGGAATACCTGCACCCCGGAGTTACAAATCAGGCAGGGTGCCAGAGCACCTTGAGGAATTAAAATAGTTAAAATGCAATGATAATTATCAGCAGCCAACTCATAAAGTAAAACCCTTTAGCAGAGGTCATTTAAGCTCTCCAGAAAGTTGGTGGGCATGCTTGGGCTACAAAATGGCAAGCTAAAGAGACAAATTCCAATTGTCTCTGGTGGCTCAGTAGACTAAGGCAGTTATTAACATCCACTTGCATCTGTTGCCTGCAATTACTGCAAGTTCAAATCCCACCAGGCTCAAGGTCGACTCAGCCTTCCATCCTTTCTAAGGTGGGTAAAATGAGGACCCAGATTGTGGGGGCAATAAGCTGACTTTGTATAAAATATACAAAAGTATGAAGGCTTTTGCTTAACAAATTGTAAGCCGCCCTGAGTCTCTGGAGAAGGGCGGCATATAAATCAAATTTTAAAAAAAAAATTAAGAAAGTATATAGGGCACTCAGGTTAAAGTCTCTGCTCTCCCAAGCTCGTCAGGATCACAATAAAATTAGGACATGCCACAGATATTTAAATAAACTTCAAGCCTGGTGCCATGTTACTAAGCCTTATTGAATGAATGTGAGGGAGGATCCACACCCCTATCTCCTTTTTAAAAAAATCTTACTATAAGTGAGCAATCATGTGCCTTGGCCACTCTGAAGCAATGCAAGAGACTCCAAAGGTGCTTTTTCAAGGGGCAACTGGACTCAGCCATGTTGGAAGTACACCACAAAAGGACAATGCCAGGAACCACTAAAGCAGTGTAAAAAGCTTAAAACAACCCTCCCCCTTTAAAAAAGTCAAGCCCCAGAGTAAAAGTACCAGCAAAGAAAAAAAAACTCCAAAGAAGCCACTCATGCTACAGAAAGTCTGGATGTACTGCCAAGAACCATTAACAGTTATTACAATGTAACAAGGCTTAACCACAGAGGCAGTTTTTGAAAACACTTAAGCAGTAAAAGAAAGTTAAAGATAAGATAAAGATAAGTAAAGTTAGGCAATAAAGATAAGTAGAATTATGCTAGAAACAACATACAGAGGCACACCAGAAAGTCTCCTTCCTGACAGGATTAACTCCTTAAGGCAGGAAAGACAAAAGGCTGTTGGAAGGAGATTTCTTTCAACAGCCGGTTCACCGAACTGCCTAGAAAGTTAACTACCAGTTCTCCCAAACCAGTGTGAACCAGCTGAATCCCACCACTGCATCTATCCAAAAATGGACTTCTATTGGAGATTTTAAGCCTGGATGTTGGTTAATGTTATGTCACCATCCACTTCAAGCAGATTTATCTGATGCAGGTTACATATGCGATGGTTGTAGTCAAATTGATAATGTCCGTTCACAGCCACCTTAAAGCAGTGTGCTTCACACTGAATCCAGATCTATAAAAAGAAAATGCACATTTGTGATCACCTTAATGGGACCCAATAATATAACCCAGATCTTTAAATTTTTAGTTTGTCTATTAACATCACACATTACCCATTTCCCAGACAACAAAGCAGCAAAGGTGTTTCAAAGAAGCACCTGCAAGATCTGATGATGTCCTCAAAGTCATTAAATGATGAGTATCCAGAACAACTAAAAGTAACTTTGATACAGATTTTATTTCGGTTCTGAGATTTTAACCTAGTGCATGGATTGGTACTGTACCCCAAATCTGGATTTATCTTAGAATCATATTTCAATTTTACAAATTTAAATCTGAATAAATTCTTAGTACGGTAATAAGGATGAAATGGATACATGGTATTATACTATATTATTTACACATTATATTATTAGTAACATAGTATAATGTATTATTTTATTTGGCGATTTATGTTGTGCTAACCATGGTTCTGATATTTATTACTAGTTCAAGTTTAACAGTGATTTTAGTTGGTGACTGAATTGTGAAATAGTGATTTGCTTTACAGCCACTGTAAAAATGGTTGCAAAACCAGGTCTGGTAACCAAATGACTTGTCTTACAACCGCACCAACTTATGACCAAAAATCCAGTCCTAATTTTGATTGTAAGCAGTGCAGCTTTTAAAACAGTATTACTGTATGGGTGAACCAAGGATCCTGAAGTGCATACATTAGGCTAGCCTGATAAATGCAAATTTAAGTCACTTCACACAATCATCTGGCACAGGTGGAACAACCAAATTGCTTTGACTTACGGTAAAGGGTTGGCCACGCAACAGAGGCATCCCACAGGGCAAGTGTTGCTCTTCTGAGCCCCAGCACATGTTGAAGTGAGAGCTTCGAACAATCGTGTTCTGATCAAACCGTGGGTTGATATGTAAAGCAATATCATTCCCCACTTTCAGACTGATGTAGAACCTACATAAAAAGACCCAAATGTTGCACTGCACAATTAGCAGGAAACTATCCACATCCAGAAACCACACAATGAACATTCCAACTTCTGAAGATACTATATTGATGATTCAAAACCCATTATTTTTCTCAAATGGAATTCCTGTGTGAACCTGGTGAGCAAGAATCTTTTTGCCAAATAGATTCTCTATTTTTAGGACTTCACCAAGAGATCTCCAGTTCTGGAAAAAAGGGGTCATTCAATAGATAATAGATAAATAGATAAAGATAGATGAGAGAGAGAGAGAGAGAAAGAGAAATGATATATTTATTTATTTATTTAGTCAAGCAAGTATAAGATAACAGATACAAGTATAAACAGGATTATGAATACATGAAATGGATAGGAATAAATGGGGACAGTAGGACAGGGATGGTAGGCATGTCCCCTTAACAGACCTCTTAGGAATGGGGTGAGGTCAACAGTAAACAGTCTAAGGTTAAAGTTATGCGGGTTTTGGGATGAGACCACAGAATCTGGTAGTGTATTCCAGGCATTGATCACTCTGTTGCTAAAGTCATATTTTCTGCAATTGAGTTTGAAGTGGTTTACCTTGAGTTTGTATCTATTGTGTGCTCTTGTAAAGATATGAAAGATGATAGAGATAGATGATAGATACATAGATGATAAAGAGATATAGATAGACAGACAGATAGACAGATGATAGAAATAAATGCATAGAGATACTGTATATGATATAGAGATAACCATATTGTACCCTATCATGCATTGAGGGTGACTAATAATGATTATTTTTATTTGTACTTGAAAAAATAATACAGCAAAGTCCATTTTATCATATTTAGCACTTTTGGAATGGGTGTGTGATGCCTGGGTGTGTAACCTTTCTGCTCATTTTATTTCATAGGTCAAGGTAACAGATGTGAACTATGAATGCTGGTGACAGAGATGTGTTGCTTCTGGTTGGCCAACTTTGTTCCTGGAAGGAATATTTAAGAAGTATCGCCAACTCACTCAAGGCATGCTGATGTTCATTGGGTTGCCCCTTATCATCTATTGATGGAGCCTCACTTTATTTTCCCCCCAAATATGTTTATTTACTTTTTATGGCTAAAGATAAAATACCAAACACAAAAAAACACCTATGCATCATACAGTTTCTCAAAGGTGCTTTTTCAAAAGGCAACTGACTGTTTTTAACTGTGCAGCCAAAAACCATTCATTTGAAAGGAATTTTGAATAAATGAATTCAGAATAAAATTGTGAGGAAAGAACTTTTACCAACAATATTTCTTAGCATTTACCTCTGAGCACAAGGGGACACAGAACCTGAGATTATTATTGATTTGGATGGGAAAAAGCCCCCACAGATGGTAGCTCGGTAAGGGAGAGACTGTGGAAAGAAAACACATACAAACAATGTTAGAATTAATCTGAATTTTTTCCCATTTTGCACCTTCAAGTTCTCAATCAGAATTTAATAAAGGCCGATTGGTGTATACAGAGGTTCAGTGGAGGGAGTCTGAAAAAATCAAAATGTCTGAGGCCACCACATATCAAATCCTTGCTCTTTTTAATGTGGATGCTCATTCACATAAAAGGTGGACTGGGCTTCTATTGACATGGTGACTGTTTTGACCTCCTTGTGGGGACATCTTTGATTATCCACCTAAGCGTAGATTTTTCCCCTGAGAAAGCACCAATGGTCCTTCCTGGTCAGAGGTGTAAATGTCCACTGATGGTCTTAGCCTCTGGCTAAGATTTTTTCCAAAGTACCAAGGCCATACTGTGATTCACAGCTGACCTCTTAGATTTCCTTTCAAAAGGTTTTCTGGCCCAAGCCATTCAGATTTCCCACAATGCCCAAGGAACCTAGTCAAATCTGGTGCATTGTGGGAAATTCCAATGATGCTCAAGCCCAACCCCCAGCACTGATTCCTTCCTATTGCAGCTCTTATTAGAAAAGATACATCAGATTGCTAAGGTTGGGTTCATTTTTATTAGATAGCTTAGATTTATGCCCTCCTTTTGGAGCCTCAGGGGACATATATAACACTCACCCTTCCATTATCTTTGCATAACAATAACACAATGAGGCTGAAGGAAATCAGCAACTGGCAGATGACCTGAACGTCTTTTACTGCAGGTTTGAAAGGAAACTACAGCCACCTATCTCCACAACCCCCATCTCAGACACACCAACAACAGCCAAGCCTCCTACAACTGATGCCATCCCATTGGGTTCACAACCAGTGGTGAAATCCACATTTTTTTACTACTAGTTTTGTGGGCGTGGCTTGGTGGGCATGGCAGGAGAAGGTTATTGCAAAATCTCCATTCCCACCCCACTCATGGGGAAAGGATATTGCAAAATCTCCGTTCCCACCCCACTCTGGGGCCAGCCAGAAGTCGTATTTTCCAGTTCTCCAAACTGCTCAAAATTTCCGCTACCGGTTCTCCAGAACCTGTCAGAACCTGCTGGATTTCACCCCTGTTCACAACCCCTAGTGATCACAGAAAAGGAAGTGCAAGACTTATTTCACAGACAAAAGCCAGGAAAAGCTCCAGGCCCAGACAAGATAACTTCTTCTTGCTTAAAAGTCTGTGCTGACCAATTGGCTCCCATCTTCACCCGAATCTTCAATAAATTGCTAGAGATGTGCTCTGTTCCTTCTTGCTTCAAACTCTCTACTATCATCCCAGTGCCGAAGAAGCCCTCCATCAAGGAACTGAATGACTACAGACCAGTTGCTCTAAGAAAACCTTTGAAAGGCTAGTGCTGTCCCACTTGAAAACCATCATGGATCCGCTGTTAGACCCCCTTCAATTTGCATACCGAGCAAACAGATCAACAGATGATGCTGTTAATATGGCTCTGCACTACATTCTACAACATCTTGAATCTCCAAAGACTTACACAAGGGTCCTCTTTATAGATTTTAGTTCAGCATTC
This sequence comes from Ptyas mucosa, assembly GCA_012654045.1. Classification (NCBI taxonomy): domain Eukaryota; kingdom Metazoa; phylum Chordata; class Lepidosauria; order Squamata; family Colubridae; genus Ptyas; species Ptyas mucosa. The sequence goes on from WNWU01000013.1 coordinate 18,910,492, forward strand.
AATGCCATCATTTCAGACACTCTTCTAACTTCTAAGCTAAACCAGCTACAGATACCTGAACACACTTGTAAGTGGATCATAAGCTTCCTAACAGACAGGAAGCAGCAGGTGAAGCTAAGCAGAATCACATCAGATACCTGTACAATTAGCACAGGGCCCCCCCCCCAAGGCTGTGTGCTCTCCCCACTTCTCTCTATATCCCAATGACTGCATCTCAAATCTGTTAAACTACTGAAGTTTGCAGATGACACAACAGTGATCGGTCTCATTCGAGACAATGATGAATCTGCATACAGACGGGAGGTTGGACGACTAGCCTCGTGGTGCAACAGAACAATCTGGAACTGAACACACTCAAAACTGTAGAAATGGTGGTAGACTTTAGGAGAAACCCTTCCATACTTCCACCTCTCACAATACTAGACAACACAGTATCAACAATAGAAACCTTCAAATTTCTAGGTTCTACTATATCTCAAAATCTAAAACGAACACCTAACATCAAAAACATCATCAGAAAAGCACAACAAAGAATGTTCTTTCTGCGCCAACTCAGAAAGCTCAAACTGCCTAAGGAGCTGCTGATCCAGTTCTACAGAGGAATTATTGAGTCTGTTATCTGTACCCCTATAACTGTCTGGTTTGGCTCTGCAACCCAACAAGAGACACAGACTTCAGAGGATAATTAGAACTGCAGAAAAAACAATTACTACCAACCTGTCTTCCATTGAGGACCTGTATACTGCATGAGTCAAAAAGAGGGCTGTGAAAATATTTACAGACCCCTCACATCCTGGACACAAACTGTTTCAACTCCTACCCTCAAAACGATGCTATAGAGCACTGCACACCAGAACAACTGGACACAAGGACAGTTTTTTCCTGAACACCATCACTCTTCTAAACAAATACTTCCCTCAACACTGTCAAACTATTTACTAAGTCTGCATTATTATTAATCTTCTCATCCTTCTCATCCCACCACCCATCTCCTTCCACTTATGACTGTATGACTGTGATTTTGTTGCTTGTATCCTTATGATTTATACTGATATTGTTTCCTGATTGCTTATTTGTTCCCTATGACTATCATTAAGTGTTATACCTTATGATTCTTGATGAATGTATCTTTTCTTTTATGTATACTGAGAGCATATGCACCAAAGACAAATTCCTTGTGTGTCCAATCACACTTGGCCAATATAAAATTCTATTCTATTCTACTCTATTCTGAGAGAACAGCATTCCCAAAGCCCCCCATGGTAGATGAGGGGCTTGAAGCTGAGTGCAACACCTAACTACCACCCATATCTGCTCTCCCACATGCTTAATCCTTAAGACATGTTAACATCTCCCTGTTGCTGAGTTCTCATACCAGACACAGCCTACACTAATCAACCACATTATGGCTGAATGCGATTGTCAGAACTGCCATCATTTGCTTGAGTTTCACCTTCCACTCTCAGTCTGCCATGACCTATGGAGGAAGGAAGTTGAAGAGTTGAATGCTTGGGTGAAGGGTGAAACTAATGAACCCAACTTCTCATCATACCATCCAGAGACATCAGCTCCAGGTCAAAACTCTGGAAATAGAATGCAATGCAATGACTCACCATTCTGCCAGCTGTTGAAGTGACAAAGCAATTTATTCAAATATATTTGGACAATATAGGACCAAGGGAGGAGAGGAACTGGATGGGGAAAGTTAACCAGGGAATTTTGGTGTTCGAAATTTAGTTCTGGTTTTTGCTACACTGTAATCCAATTGGCTTTTAGTAACAGTATACCTTTCACTACAAATGGAGTAGAGGATCTTTCTTGACTAAAGGACCAAGTTGGGGCAGGTCTAACAGTAATGGCCCGATTCACATAATTTGCAAACATGGCGAGTGGGTCCCCATGCTGAGCCAAAATTCCTATCCATGCTCCTTTGTGCCCATTTTAGAGGATTCCTACCTGAAGAGTATCAGATCCCTAAATGGGTGGGACTTTGACTCTCACAATTCTGTTAGTCTAGAGTTGAAATCCTTCATAATTGATGGGCCAGTAAAAAAAAGACTTAAATGCAAATATTGCTAATATGGTAAATACTTACATACATTCGTGGCTGAAAGCATTGTCCAATGGGATAGGCACTTGGCTATGAAGAAAAAAGAATAGCAGTCAAGATTTTACATGAATTTTTTTTTTTAAAAAAAATCCAAACATACACATAAGCCAAACATTTCTGAAAAAGCTTGGGAATCCAACAATTCCTTAAAGTAGGACTGACAGTAATTTCTACCCAGTAAGATACTTTTTAAATCCTGGTTTCTCCCCTTCCTGCAAGAGTTAACTGCTTCGCTATGCCAGTTGCAAAACGTCTACCCTTTCAGTTACCCATAATGTCTTCTGAAAACCCTAGGAAATTCCATTAGCAGCTCACAATGAGTACTCCAGTTTCCCCAAAGCCCCAGAGTATGGCAACATCACAGCCAGGATGCCAGGACCAGGTCCAGCATGAGTAAAAATTTCCCAACCAAGAGCCCCCGATAGCTGTTGTCCCCATATTTCTCAACCTTGGCAACTTTTAAGATGTGTGCACTTTAATTCCTAAAATTATCCAGCAAGGATGAAGCTGACTCCACACATCTTAAAAGTTACCAAGGTTGAGAAATAGTGGTCAGTGGACGCCAATGCTAGTTAGTCTTGGTCTCAGGTTCTTGGCAAGCATTTCCCAGCAACCAATTCTGCATTATTTTGCATATTTCATTTATGTCACTTCATTTTAGTCAAAGAGCTTTTGCAGGTTTCACCCCAGTTGAAAAACCTACCGTACCTGTTTTAGCAGAGGCAAATTGGGAGAAATTTGGAGGCATCTGGTACAATCCACAAAGACACCAAGTATAGCATGTTGTCATTGCATATCTTCCCTTTTGTGCAGTGACACCACACCATGGGCTGCAATTCGTCTTGCAACTCCAGGCTCTCTGAGGCAGAACCCAACTGTCATCTCTCCCTGCTAATGTTTACGAATGAAATCTTCCCGTCTCTCTGTTTCGCAAAAGATTGCTCAGTGTGGCAGAGTCCTAAACAGTTAGGATTCTTCTATTTTCAGCAGAGTTTGTATATCTCCGTGATGGCAAACCTATGGCACACATGCCAGAACTGCCATGCAGAGCCCTATCTGTGGGCATGCGTCGCTGCACCCTGAGACATTGGCCCAACCCAGCAGTGGCTGACGCCAACCTTGCTAACATGAGGGCTGGCGGGTTGGAATGGGATCTGGGAGGGTACGATGGAAATGGGGACAGGCTGAGGAGTGAGCACAAACTGCGGCAGCAGCTTCCTCCTCCTCCTCACATGATCCCCTGGCCAGTGCTGCGGGGCCGGGAGGGCACCCACGAGCGGGGATACTCTCCTCAAGCGAGCGGCCGGGCTCAGCCAAAGTGCAGTGAAGGCACGCGGGGTGGGTGGGTTGACAGCTGATGGGCAAACGTCTTTGGTGATGGCGCTTCAGCTTTTTCCAAGCCTTATTCCCAGGGTGGGCGTGCGAGGTTTGGTGGGGCCAGCCCCCTTTTCCAATTGCCCTATGCTTCTTTACTCTTCCAGCAGAGCGGTGCTGCTCGTGGCGTTGAAGTATGAAGGGCCTTGCCCCTCAGTGCTTCCTCTGTCAGTTGAAGGCTTCATTCAGCCTTCAAACAGTAAGGCTGGCCGTGGAAACAGAATCGCCAGGTGCAGGAATCAACGCAATCCGCGGCCCTGGTGTGCTTCTCGCTTCCATGCACCACCTTACTGTTTGAAGGCTGAATGAAGCCTTCAACTTAGCAAGGAAGCACTGTGGGCCCAGGCCCTTCACACTCACATCCAACCCGCTGGAGTTTGCTCCAGAATGAGGCCCTGTCCTGTGGAGCCTGCTGCCACTTGGGCGAGGAAGACAATGATGAATATGAGGAGAAGAATGGTGAAGCTTTGCGCCAGCCAGCAGGAAGCAGGTCAGGCAGGGCTGGCTGGCTAGCTGGTTAGGGAGGGGGCAATCATGGTGCTTAGGTGGCTGCCACCACCAGCCCCAACTGAAGCTGGAATTCGCTGCGCCGGGGAAGAAATGAGAGGCCCTGCTGTCCTGCAGATCCTGCTGCTGCTTTAGTGGGGAGGACAAGGAGAAAAACAGCTGCTCAGTTGGCTATTCCCCTCTCCCCCCCACCCCCCGTTGCCAGCAGCTTGAGTAGCCCTGATTAAAGCAGGGATCTCGATCTCTCTCATACACACAGAGAGAGAGAGTTTGGAGAGCCCCTCCTGTCTCTCTGCGGAGGCAGTTGCAGTGCTTCAGTGCCTGGCTAGCAGGGCACTCAGGTAAGCCAGTGTGGGGCGTTGGGGGGCAGCTCACTGCTCAGGTGTCACCCACACTATTGCCAGCAGTTTGGGTGCCATGGCTGAAGTACAGATCGCTCTCTCTCCCATCCGTACACACACACACACACACACACACACACAAAATTGGATTTCTCTCTCTCTCTCTCCTGCATGCATGCAAGCATGCTCCATAGGACAAAGAAGTAGTTAAGTAGAAAGTAGTTGAGGGGGGAGGGGGGAGCAGGAGACTGGCAAACACTTTTCATGAGCAGAATAGAAGTTTCTGGGACTCTGACTCTCTGCAAAAGAGTGCCTGAATCTGTGCGATATCAGGAGCGTCCATTCTCGGCACGAAAAGCATTTCCTAGCCAACTCTCCTCTCCCTTCCTCAAAGGCAAAGAAACAGAAACAAGAGGCTTGCAAGGTAAGTGAGTCCTTGTGGCAGGAAGGGAGGGAGAAGCATAAGGTATCTTAGTGGGTTGGGGAGGCCTTGTAGACCTGTTCTACCACTAGCCCCCCCCCTCCCCCCCCCCCCCCCCCCCCCCCCCGGCTTTCCCCACCCTGAGATACCTCGTGTGCACATTGGTATTCTTGAATTGTGAGCTCTTAGGAAAGCATCCCCGTCTTGTGTGTTGCAAACAGCTATTTCCAGTGGGGAAAACAGGACAAAGCCAAGTGGGGAAAAATAGTTTTCTCTGCTATATTTCTAGTCTGAATTAGACCATGGCAGGGTCCCTACAGAAGAGCTCTTTTAAGGATTATGTATAAATAGAAAAGCAACTAACTTACCTCTGTTCTTAAATGCTAAAGCTGTTGCACATAAAAAAACAGAGCAGTTTTGATCAACTATCAGAGCCATCATTTTGACAGTTTTGCTGTACTGTAGTCTGTGGATGCTCCCATGAAATGCAAGCATGGGATAAACTGAGCCTGGTTTGTTCTCAGTCTTTTAAGTGGCCACAAACTACTAGCAAAAGTGGCATTTGATCACAAAGCGAGGAGGTGTCAAGAAATGTTTCCCCATTTGCATTTGAGCATCCAAGAAGGGACAGGAAAGACAAAGAAAAAGAAGGAAAGAGGGGAAGAGAGCAAGGAAGCAAAAAGAAGGAAAGAGAGGAAGGAAGAAAGAATGAAGAGGGAAGGAAAAAGAAGAGAAGGAAGGAAGGAAGATTATAATGAGAGAGATTGAGGGTGTGAGGTAAATGCTGCCTTAGCAATTGACCACCAGCAGCCCTCCTGCCTTTTGCCATCCCCTTGTCCCCTTCTCCTGACCTCTCCTAGTGGTCTCCTATCCTATCACTGAGGATACTTTGGGTACAAAGCTAGGTCTCCTCATAAGGAGAGGGAGCAGGCCTCCCTCTGACTCATATGCTTTGCCCTCCCGCACACACCATGAACAACCTGGCCAAGGGGAGCGAGCACAGCAACAGTGGGAGCTGGCCATGCCCATCCTGGCCACGCACACCCTGGTCCCCGAAGTCAACCACAATCCTGATGCGGCCCTCGTTGAAATTGAGTTTGACACCTCTGGACTAACAAATGACCGGAGTGCTGCATGTGTTGCTCTCAAATTTGCAAAGTATGAGCCCAGGTTAGAAAAATTATCAGCATGCATACAACAGCAAAAGTCACATTAATCAAAAGCATGCCAAGTACAGACTTTTACCTTTCAATAAAAGTGTTTGATTCATTGAAACCTGTTATTGTGGGGGGGTTTTTTCCAGATAAAAGATGTTAATCATGTAAGAGTTGTTTTTTTCTAAACTAAAACCTCATTATTCAGGTTAAATTGCCTTGTTGGCACTTCACGATAAATAAGTGGGTTTTGGGTTGCAGTTTGGGCACTCAGTCTCTAAAAGGTTTGCCATCACTGGTATATCTGTAGGCTTTGTTCTCTAAACATGTATTGAGCTCCATCTAGTGGCCAAAGATAAAAACTTTAATTGTTTAGAAAGTTGGTTTTAGTAGCGTTGTGGCCCTGCCTACAGAATGCCCATCCTCCCTCATTCTGGGGAAAAAAATACACCCAAGTGCATCCTGAGAAGCCAGACTCCATTTTCTAACATTCTGAAGACGCAAAATCACCTGGAAGAATCCCGCCTAATCTGTGGCACATGTTCATCGGCAGACAAAAATCCATG
>WNWU01000013.1:18950102-18970681 GCA_012654045.1 Ptyas mucosa
GGCGGCGGTATGACTGCATGTTTCTCATATTTTATCAAATGCCGCAATATTGGTTAGCAGCATGAGAAAAGGGGTTTACAGGTAGTTCTCGATTTATTTTATTTTATTTTTATTTTTATTTATATTTATATTTATATGCCGCCCTTCTCCAGAGACTCAGGGCGGCTTACAATGCGTTAAGCAATAGCCTTCATACTTTTGTATATTTATACAAAGTCAGCTTATTGCCCCCACAAACCGGGTCCTCATTTTACCCACCTTAGAAAGGATGGAAGGCTGAGTCAAGCTTGAGCCTGGTGAGATTAGAACTCGCAATAATTGCAGGCAGCTGGATGTTAAATGCTGCCTTTAGTAGGAGGCATTAGCCTGCTACGCCACTCAGGCTCCTACTTACAATCACAAGTTCTGGGACCAGAATTTCTATTGTTAAGCAAGGCGGTTGTTAAACGAGTCGCGCCCGATTTTACAACTGTTTTTGCCCTGACAAAATTCTGCAGTTGTTAAGTGAAATAGGCAGGCATTAAGCGAATCCAGCTTCCCCAATGGACTCTGCTTGTCAGAAGCTGGCTGGGAAGGTTGCAAATGGCGATCACAGGACCATGGGGATGCTGCAAGGGTTGTAAGCGCGAGGACCGATTGTCACTTTTTCTCAGTGCCGTTGCAACTTTGAACAGTTACTAAACAAATGGTGGTAGATCAAGGACTACCTGTAAGACGGATATGGCTGCCTGTGTTTTGGCTAGGAGGGCTTCTGTCTAGGCTTCAGGGAAGTCCACGGGGTGATCTCAAAAGTCAAGATGGCAGCCGAAGCTCTGGTTGTTTTTTTATGTGCATTGTACATAAGCCTGTTAGGCAGTGATTCCCAATCTTTACAACTTTACAATACATGGACTTCAACTCCCAGAATTCCCTAGTCAGACAGCCTTCCTCCCTTCTTGCATGTCCTTTCTTCCTTCTTTCCTTCCTTCTCTCTTTTTCTCTCTCCTTCCTTCTCTCTCTCCTTTCTTTCCTTTCTTCCTTCTCTCTTTTTCGCTCTCTCTCCATCCTTCCTTCTATCTCTTTCTCTCTCTCCTTTCCTTCCTTCCTTCTCTCTCTTTTTCTCTCTCTCCATCCTTCCTTCTCTCTTTTTTTCTTTCTCTCCTTTCCTGCCTTCCTTACTTCTCTCTTTTTCTCTCTCTCTTTTCCTTCCTTCCTTCCTTGTACCTTATACTTCTTGATGAACGTATCTTTTCTTTTATGTACACTGAGAGCATATGCACCAAGACAAATTCCTTGTGTGTCCAATCACACTTGGCCAATAAAAATTCTATTCTATTCTATTCTATTCTATTCTATTCTATTCTATTCTATTCTATTCTATTCTATTCTATTCTATTCTATTCTATTCTATTCTATTCTATTCTATTCTACTCCTTCCTTCCTTCCTTCCTTCCTTCTCCCATGTCCTTCCTCCTCTTTCCCTCTCCCCCTCACTCCCTTTCTTCCTGCCTGCCTATCAACCATTCAACCAGCTAGAATCAGGTATTAAAAATGACTTTTTAAACAGCACAAGACTCCTTGGGAAAAAAATCTGTCTTGGCACAATCATACTCACTCGGAGAACAAATGAAAGTGAGAGAAAAAGTGTGGGGGGAGGAGAACAGAGGAGGCAAATTTAATGTTGGATGATATTATCATTTGTTTAAAGAAGTTCCATTTTATTAAATAGCCACTTTATTTAGGAAACACACACAAGCCTTCCCTGTTGATACGTTATAATAAATATGGAGGTGTCCATCAAACCTGCTGCCCTGGGACCATGTCTCGTTTGTTCATCTATCAAAAGCCTAATAAAATGCAATTTTTGGAAATAGGCGAGACAAGGAGACAAAATACATACTCAGCTGATTTCCAGAAATGTCCCGGGTGAGAAAGCCTCCGGTTAAGCTTTGGCAATTTTTCAAGCATTTCCATCAAGAGGGTGAAGCTGGGCCGCTCCGCCACGTCAAAAGCCCAACACGCCGAGAGGATTTCCTACAAGACGACAATAATCTTTTTTTTTAAAAAAAAAAATTAACTCACAGCATCCTTGGAAAAGAAAGGCATTTGATTACGAAAAGCCCAAACTGTATAAGGTTTAAAACGTAGCCTGGGTTAACTGCAAGCTGCCCAAATAAGTTGCACCACAACATCTATAATCCTGTGTGGCAATGGTCAGTTTGAAGATGGCGACTTCTAAGAGCTGCTTTTAACCAGCCTGACTTGGAAGGAACTGTAAAGCCATAGGTTAGACCTCGAGATTTATAGATTGAATTTAGCTGCAGATCTCCGGCTCTGTTGTGTCTACAAATGCAGGCATTAATGAAGAAGAGACTAGACAGCCACTTGTCTGGAATGGTATAGGGCAAGGATGTCAAACTCGATTTCATTGAGGGCCGCATCAGTATTCTGTTTGACCTCGGGGGCCAGGTGGTTGTGGCTGGGGTGGGCGTGGCCAGCTTAACATTATTCGTGTTGGGGCAACCCCTCCCAGGTTCCATTTTTGGCTGCGAAGGCCTCCTGCAGTGCTCTGCCAGTGAAAACGGAGCGCGGGAGGGCTATGCGTGGCACTCCTGCCCTCCATTTTTGCTGGCAGAGGTTGCAGGAGGCCGTCGCAGCCAAAAACAGAGTTTGGGAAGGGTGCGAGTGACATTGAGCAGGCAGAGGTACCATGGGCCAGTCCTTCGGTGTTTCCAGTGTGGCCCCACGGGCCAGATCTAAGCACCCCGTGGGCCGGATCCGGCCTCGCGCCTTGAGTTTGACACTCCCGGTATAGGGTTTCTGTTGTGACCTAGGCTTCCTGAATTATTAAAACACACAAGTCGTCCCAAAAACCTCTTAATTCTTAATAAAGCTGTAATTCACAACAGCTATGAATTACGTTCATTCACAGCTGAGTCCCAATTAGTTGCAAAAAGTCCTTCGGGAGAAGTCCTTCGGGATAATCACCAACCTTTATCTCCCTTTGATGCGGGAAAACCCATGTTCCCAATTGAGGAGACAAGACCACGAAACCTGGAGAACACAGGTTTATTTTGCGCAAAGGTTCAGAGCATTCGCATGCCAGATTCTAAACACCGAGCTACTCCCGGTGTCCGCCTTTATACAGTTAGGCGTTGCATTTTGTCACACTTTTCTAACTATATCAGCATTAAACAGAGTACGTATATTAGCTTGAAAACAGGATATGTAAGAAGGAGAAATTAGCTTGTCATGCTATTCCATATAGGGTATATCTTACACCATCTGTTACTTTCAGTGCCCACCCTTTTACTGGTGTTTCATTGCACAATAACATAGTACATAGGTTATTAAGCGTTCACCAAATATTCTGTAATTTTTCAAAAGCTTGTGACACATAAGCAATATCATCTTTGATTAATCTCTTAATATTTTATTCAAATTTTGGGGTTCCTTTTCCTCCTGTCTCACCTTGACACTCTGCCAAAGACCTACTTGGCAAAGCCACACCGAGTCCAGAATCAAACAGAGATGCTGACTGGGAACAGAATTAACAACGTTCCTTTCCTGCAAAGGGCCCAAGTGCCTTTGCTCCTCTTTTAAGCCTTATGGGAGGCCAATCATCTCCAGTCCTTACTCCCGAGTTGTCCTTTTAGTTTTAACTGTTCTTGCCTTCTGGCAGCTCTGCACATGCACGCACTAGGAATAGGCTCCTCCTGTTCCTCTGCCTCTCTGATATCCGACTCTGGGGGCCCTGGAGTCTGTGCGTAATTCCCAGATGGCCCTGCCCCCATCTCTGCCTCTGACTCAGAGCCCTTGCCCGAGCCTTCCCCTGACTCCAGGACTGGCCCAGGTTCCTCCCCAGCCTCCTCACTGTCTGACCCCGCTGCCAGCTCCGCAGGCTGCTGGTGGACCACAGCAGTTTCCTGCTTGAGCAGGGGGTTGAACTAGAAGACCTCCAAGGACCCTTCCAACTCTGTTATTCTGTTATCAATTGGATACAGAAAACAGGGCCCCCATTGCACAGGTATCAAGCATATTGTATCTCTTCTTGCATCTCTTGTATGATCTGTCATCTGCTGCAGGTGGTTAGTAAGTTGACATGAGCCCACTCAAGGGGAAGGGGAGGTTCAGGTATCAGGCAGGGGAAGTCACTATCCTGGGAAACTGGGTGGGATGAAAAAGGAGAACCTATGGCTAGTCCTCAATTTATGGAGCCTGGCATTTTTTTTGGTAAGTCATGACAGTTGTCAATTGAGGCACCTACATGACTGATCTGAATTTAGTGGGGGGTTTTTGCAGCAGCCATTAAGTGAGTACAGCAGTCATAAAACAAACAGAATGATTAACTGAACATGACAGTCGTTAAGTAAGTCAATGCAGCCTTTCTGGCAAAAAAAAAAGTCTTAATTGCATCACATGACTGCAGAATACGGCAACTGGTCATAATGGCGAGCCAGTTGGCAAGCACCTGAAATGTAAGTCAGGTGACTGTGGGGGAGTGCCACTGTTGGAACTCTGGAACTGGGTCATAAATACTTTGGGGGAGGGGTCTGTGGTAACTTCCACTGGTTGCTAAGTGACTGATCATTTAAGTGAGGACTACCTGTATTGCCAGGGGTCGGATTCAGCTGGTTCGGACCGGTTCGGGCGAATCGGATGCTAATTTTACATCTGGTTCACCGAACCAGTAGTTGCAAGGACTGGGTGGACCCTCCCACTCCACCCCTCCCCTTCCAGGAGTCTCCACGTGGCCTGTTTTGGATGCCAGGTAAATGCCGCGCCCGCACGGAGGCTCTGGGAGGACAAAAAATGGGCCTCCCGGAAGGTCCAGAAGTCCGGAGCCCAGAGGAGGCTGTTTTCGCCCTCCCAGAGGCTTGAGAAAAGCTGTTGTGGTCCGCCAGCAGCCTGCGGAGCTGGCAGCAGAGTCGGACAATGAGGAGGCTGGGGAGGAACATGGGCCAGTCCTGGAGTCTGGGGAAGGCCTGGACGAGGGTTCTGCGTCGGAGGCAGAGATGGGGCCAGGGCCATCTGGGAATGATGCACGGACTCTGGAGCCTCCAGAGTCGGACAGCAGAGAGGCAGAGATACAGGAGGAGCCTGTTCCTAGTACATGCATGCGTAGAACTGCCAGAAGGTAAGAGGAGCTAAAGCAAAAAGGACAACTCGGAAGTAAGGCCAGGAGATGATTGGCCCCTCCCAGAAGGCTTAAAAAGCAGCAACTGCTCTTGGGATCTTTGTAGGAAAGCAACGTTGCTAAATTTGTTTCCAGTCAGGGTTTTGCCAAGAAAAGCCTTTGGCAGGGTGCCAAAGAAGACAAAGGTTGGTGATAAGGCCGAAGGATTGTTTATGAAGAATCTGTTTTGGAATTAATTTGTACTAAACTGAGAATGAAGTAATTCTCAGCTGTTCTAATAAAATATGTTTGTTTAGGACTAATTGTGTCTGGTAATAACTACTTGGGCCTAGGTCATAACAAAAGCCTCCGGAGCCTTGGGAGGGTGAAAACACCCCCCACCCCCACCCCCGTGGTGCAGGAGGCCGAGTAGGCCACGCTAACCATGGCCACACCCACCCAGCAACCACGCAGAGAACCGGTTGCTAAAATGTTTGAATCCCACCCCTGTGTATTGCTAATTATTTTAAAGGGGTTAGAATACAATGTGTGCCACCTTGAGCTCTTAAATGAAAAGCGAGATGCAATCCAAATTAATAAAAAGTAGGCATACTTGGGTGCCCAAGGCTCCTGGGGGGATTGAGAACTTAAATTCAAGCCCCACCTTATCCGTGAGACAAGGGTAGAACACATGAATGGGAAGCGTATCCTTCCTCTCTGTTGCCCCAGCAGCACCTAGTTCCAAGATTCCTGGATCGAACTCTGGGACTCCATGGCATTGAGGTTTGGTCATATCTACCTACCCCGACTTCTTTCCCCAGGCTACTCGCTTGCAGGACGTGCTTCATTCCTTCACCGCTTCCGATCTGCCAAATCAAGGCCTCCGCTGGCTGGTTCTGAAAGGGCCATTCTCTGGCCTGGAGCTCGTACCACACGGTCCTGAGAAGCAAAGCAGTTCCAAGTTGAAGGTCTGCAATGGTGACAGTCAGGTCACCAAATAAGCATTCATTCATTCATTCATTCATTCTCTTTTAAAGTCAGCCAGTGGAACAGACTGCCACATGAAGCAGCATGTTCTAGCTGGAAGGTAGGAGTGAATCAGAGGTGGGTTTCAGCCAGTGGTAGGTTTCAAATTTTTTTACTACCGGTTCTGTGGGCGTGGCTTGGTGGGCTTAGCATGGTGGGCGTGGCGGGGGAAGGATACTGTAAAATCTCCATTCCCTCCCCCACTCCAGGGGAAGATTACTGCAAAATCCCCATTTCCTCCTGATCAGGTGGGACTTGGGAGGCCGAGAATAGATGGGGGCGGGGCCAGTCAGAATTTTTACTTCCTGTTCTCCAAAGTACTCAAAATTTCCGCTATCGATTCGCCAGAACTGGTCAGAACCTATTGAAACCCACCTCTAGCGGAAATTTTGCCCTGGTGGCGCAGCAGACTAAAGCACTGTTATTAACATTCAGCTGCCTGCAATTACTGCAAGTTCAAATCTCACAAGGCTCAAGGTTGACTCAGCCTTCCATCCTTTCAAAGGTAGGTAAAATGAGGACCCAGATTGTGGGGGCAACAAGCCGACTTTGTATAAATATATACAAAAGTATGAAGGCTATTGCTTAACACATTGTAAGCCGCCCTGAGTCTCCGGAGAAGGGCAGCATATAAATCAAATAAAACAAAAACAAAAAAACGGTAAATACCACCTCTGACTTGATCCGCCCCCATCTATTCTTTGCCTCCCAAGTCCCAGCTGATTGGGAGGAAATGGGGGTTTTGCAGTAACCTTCCCCTAGAGTGGGGAGGAAATGGAGATTTTATAGTAGCCTTCCCCTGCCATGCCCACCAAGCCACGCCCGCCAAACCATGCCACACCCACCAAGCCACATCCACAGAACTGGTAGTAAAATAAATTTGAATCCCACCACTGGAGTGAACACCTGAAGTTCTGTATAAAAGGTGGGGTTTAAATAAATCAAATGCCAGGCCAGCCTGGATGAATGTTATCTTTTTAAATTTGGGGGCTGACAGAATCCTGAAGGTGACACAGGCTGTTGCAAAACACTGTTTTTCCGCTGGCGTTCCAATGTCAAGCTGGCTGGTGTTGTTGGATGTTGCACAGCTGGAGGCAAACTTGGAAACTATTATTTTGACAACATGCTCTTGGCGTTTTCATAAAGTGGCTACCACTTACCACAAAACTTCCATAGGCCAGGAAGGAAATCAAACACTCTGTTTAGCCTCTGGGCAAGTGAATTCTCCAACATGCTTAATTTTGTTCCTGAATTAACTCAGGATTCTAGGGTTGCACAACATCCTGAACTACTAATTATACAGTGGTTCCTTGGTTCCTGGTGGCATAGTGATTAGAATTCATGATGGTGTGGAACACATTATGATTTTTCCAGTGCATGATATGGGGTGCCAGCCATCAAGGCACTGACTGTGTCTTTCTCAACATTCCCTAGCCAAGTTAAGAAATGGGCTATATGGGGTTTTCAGGTTGTCTCCCATCCAGGCGCTAACCAATTCCAGACCTGCTTAGCTTTCTCCAGATGTCTTTCTTTTTTTCCAGAAAGACAGGATATTTTGACTGACCTTGACAAGAAGCACTTTATTTATTTTATTTATTTGCTTAAATTTCTATACCGCCCTTCTCCTTCCGGACTCAGGGCGGTGTACAGCCAACTAAAAACCATTGAATACAAAAGTTAAGACTCTTTAAAATAATTTAAATAAAATTTGGCCCGTGATTTAAAACAATTCAAATTAAAATCCATATAAAACTTTAAAAACCAAGTATGACCTGCTCTGACCTTTCCTCGTTCTTACCCAAAAGCGTAGACATCCGCAGCTTTGGAGAAGGGCAGCTTATCTTCATCTTTCCCGGGAGCCATCTCACGCACAATCTCGGGAGCCAGGTAGCACAGCCAATCATGGGGCAGCTTCAGTTCATTTTCACGCCTGATGTCAGAAAGAAGGAGATTAAAACAGGGTTGGGCTGCAGGTAAGGGCTGGATAAATTCAGGTGGACCTGAACCAAATCAGTCAAGACTCTGATTCCCAAGTATGTAATTACTCCATCAACAAATGATTCATTACTAGAGTGCTTCTCAACTTCAGCAACTTTAAGATGTGTGAATTTCAACTCCCAGAATTCCCCAACCAGCCACACATCTTAAATGGGCGACGTGATAGGAGTCAGCCTATTTTCCAAACTACTTGAAGGCAGGACAAAAAGCAACGGATGGAAACTAATCACAAAGAGGACCAATCTAGAACTAAGGAGAAATTTCCTGACAGTGAGAACAATTAATCAATGGAATGACTTGTCTCCAGACATTCTGTGGGTACTCCAACACTGGAGGTTTTTAAGAAGAGACTGGACAACCATCTGTCTGAAATGGCATAGGGCAGTGATGGCTAACCTTTTTGTCGTCGCGTGCCGAAAGTGTGCGTGTGAATGTGCAACAGCGCGCGTGTGCATGCCTGCACCCATAATGCAATGCACGCATGACACCCCCCCCTGCGCCCCACGCATCCACACGTGAGCCGCCTGGGCTCCCCCACGCATGCGCGCGCTTCCCCCGCGGCCCATTTTTGGTCCCAGGAGGCTGCAGGGAGGCCTGCTAGGCCCAAAATGGGATGTGGGGGACTGGTGCGTTGCACCCTCCCATGCTCCCCCCACCCCCACGCATGCACACATGACCTCCTGGGCATACACACGCATGTCTCACATGTGCCCCATCCTCCCACGCATGCACGGCAAAGACCCAAGAATTAGCTGGCCGGCAGGAGGCAAGCGCGCATGCGGGGTGGAGCGGAGCTGGGCGATGGCTCACGTGCCCACAGAGAGGGCTTTGCATGCCACCTGTGGCACGTGTGCCATAGGTTTGCCATCATGGGCATAGGGTTTGCTGCCTGAGCAGAGGGTTGGACCAGAAGACCTCCAAGGTCCCTTCCAACTCTGCTATTCTGTTAAAGTCCATTGAGGGAAGGAGCTCAACGGACTGTTGAAGTCCGTCGAATGGAAAGACTGGACAATATTCCGACCTTTGTTTCCTAGATCCTGTTGCCTCAAATTTTAGACTTTGTTATTAGCGTTTTAAAAGGTAATATTAGCTATTTTAACATGGCAGTTTGGGCCTCTTTTTTCAAATTTAAGAAAGCACATTTTCCCCTTCTTAGCCAAGGCCATTTCTTTGGTATGCGAGAACTTGCTTTTTCAGCAACTATTACACAATAGGCAGCTTATTTGGAAAGTCCTTGAATACTTTCAAGAAAGATATCAAATCTATCTGGGAAAGAGTTAATGTGACCCGTAAATTTGTCACTTGTGGAAGGTTATCTAGGATCAGTCTTTTCTATTGTTCAAGCTTCACATGCAGTTCATGTCTTACTGTTTGATCGTTTGCTTAGTGACGTATCACATATACTGAATGTATGTATCATTTGTTTCTGTACCCTGTAAAAAGACTTGACCCCTCCCCACTTTAATAAATGTGTTTTGCTTTGGCCGAATGACTTGGTGATTTGTATTTACAGGTGGGCAAAGAAGCCCCTTTGCAAAGGTTAAAGCAAGGTTCTCCACACTTGGGAACTTTTAAGACTTGTGGACTTCAACTCCCAGAATTCCCCAGCCAGCATGGGGAATTCTGGGAGTTGAAGTCCACAAGTCTTAAAGTTCCCAAGTTTGGAGACCCCTGGGTTAAAGCGTGTCTCTCTCTCTCTAATTTGGGGATCACGTTCTTATCAAGCCAAACTCTGATGCCTGAATTTGGAGGCAACAGCAGTAAACATTAACCCTGTGAATCTCTACCATGCCTGAAATATAGCTCTCTGCTTGAATTCCAAGTCTTTAAAAAATTATTTTGATAGTGAATTTAAGCCCTGCAAAGAAAATGAGAGGGATGCGGTGGCTCAGTGGCTAAGATGCTGAGCTTGTCGATCGAAAGTTCAGCAGTTCAGCGGTTCAAATCCCTAGCGCCGAGTAATGGAGTGAGCTCCCGTTACGTGTCCCAGCTTCTAGGGACCTAGCAGTTGGAAAATAGGTAAAAAATGCAAGTAGAAAAATAGGGACCACCTTTGGTGGGAAGGTAACAGTGTTCCGTGCACCTTTGGCGTTTAGTCATGCCGGCCACATGACCACGGAGACGTCTTTGGACAGCGCTGCCTCTTCGGCTTTGAAATGAAGATGAGCACTGCCCCCTAGAGTTGGGAACGACTAGCACGTATCTGCAAGGGGAACCTTTACCTTTTACCTTTAAAGAAAATTAAGCATGTTCCACTTAAACTTATGCACTTTGATAGCAACTTCATCCTTCTTTACTTGGATCTACAACTTGAAGGGCATGAATCCCACTGAATTCAACAAGAGGGTTCAAAACGGGGTCTTAACAGTCTTTGTACTGATTTAGTGGCACTTTAGGCAATTGGTGCAAATTATAAGCCTCCAAGTGCAGAAGGCTGTTTTCGAGCAAAATAAGTGACAAAAAACAAGTACTTATATACTCGAGTATATAAGCCGACCCGAATATAAGCCGAGACACCCAATTTTACCACAAAAAACTGGGAAAACTTATTGACTCGAGTATAAGCCTAGGGTGGGAAATGCAGCAGCTACTGGTAAATTTCAAAATAAAAATAGATACCAATAAAATTACATTAATTGAGGCATCAGTAGGTTAAATGTTTTTGAATATTGATTTCAAAGAAAAACAGTAAACTAGCTCTGTAAGTGGAAAAGAGGATCAACAAAAACAAAAATCTTGTCACCATGGTGAAGAGAAGCAGTTGTGAAATGAGTGACACGGTTATTAAGAATGCTACAATGGGCATAAATGATGACCAGTCATAAGTGCGAAGACCGGTCAAAAGTGCGAGGACCAGTCAAAAATAACTTTTTCAGCCCTCTGAGTAGTCCATATGCACAAAAGGACTACTCAGAGGGCTGAAAAAGTTATTTTTGACTGGTCCTCACACTTTTGATCAGTCCTCGAATTTTGACTGTCCTCACATTTTACATTTTTGCCCTATCTTGTCACCATGATGAATAAAAGCAGTTGTGAAATGAGTGACATGGTTGTTAAGAATGCTGCACGGGCATAAATGTGAGGATGGTCATAAGTGTGAGGACTGGTCAAAAGTGCGAGGACCTGTCAGAAATGACTTTTTTCAGCCCTCTGAGTAGTCTATACACATATATCACATGACCAGCTAGCCACGTCCACCCAGTCACTGGCTTGATCTAATTTCAGGCAAGTTCAAGCCTCTGTTAAGAGATACCTGCATTCTCTCTCTCTCTCCCCCCCTCCTTTTTCCTTTTCTTTCTCTTTCTTTCTTTGTCTCTTTCTTTCTTCTCTCTCTCTCTCTCTCTTTCTTTCTCCCTCCCTTTCTCTTTCTCATCTGGCATTCTTAGAGCTCCACTACTGATTAGCTTAGCCCAGGGGTGGGCAAATGTGGCCCTTTTACAACTTGTGGACTTCCAACTCCCAGAATTCCTGAGACAGCCAAGCTGGGAGAATTCTGGGAGTTGAAGTCCACAGGTTGTAAAAGGGCCACATTTACCCACTCCTGGCTTAGCCTGAGCAAGGATAGCTAGCGGCCAATTACAAGAAGCTCTCAACTCAAGCTTAGTGCACATGGGATTTCCCTAAACAGTGAGGATTTCTTTGTTTCTTTCTCCCTTGAAGGCCCCCCCCCACGCCCCATTTTGGCTTTAGGAAGCCTCCCTGCAACCCTGGGAGCCAAAACGGTTGCAGGAAAAAGGGCATTTTTTTCATCACTCCATTATAAGCCGAGGGGGGCTTTTTTCAGCATGAAAAATGTGCTGAAAAACTCGGCTTATACTCGAGTATATATGGTATATCTCCTTCTTTCTCAGCTATGGAAAAATGTGGTCATTGGCTTCCTAGAATTACTACATGGTTGTGGCAATTGGGTGAAAAGTCAAAAACAAGTTCTAAAGTTAGCTGCATCTCATACGAAAGTTGAAATATATGACTCGTTTGCATATCACACAAGTTTATCAGCATTTTATTTCTGAGGGAAAGAAGCGGCTTTCCAGGAATGAAATAACCAAATACATCAAATAAATAAAATGTAAGAACAAGACTTTCGTCACATTGTTATGAAAGTTTCCAACGTAAGAACCAGGCTGTAGATTTGAAAGCAGCAAAACTGAGATTTAAATTCAGGTGAATGAAAAAAGCACTGGGGAATTTCTATTAGATTATATGATAGCACACATGATATGATGATATGATATGACATTATAGCAGGATTCCAGTATTTGGGGGGCTGCCTGCCACAAAGAAGAGGGAGGTCAACTTATTTCTCAAAGCACCAGAAGGCAAGACAAGAAACAATGGATGGAAACTAATAAAAGAGAGAAGCAACCTAGAACTAAGGAGACCCATCCTAACAGAGAGGACAATTAACCAGTGGGACAGTTTCCCTTCAGAAATCATGGGTGTTCCATCACTGGAAGCTTTCAAGAAGAGACTGGACAGCCACTTGTCTGAAATGGTATAGGGCCATGATGGCAAATCTATGCCAGAGGTGGCACGCAGCGCCCTCTCTGTGGGCACGCGAGCCGTCACCCCAGCTCAGCTTTGCCACACATGCATATGCGCCTCCTACTGGCCAGCTGATCTTTGGGTCTTTGCTGTGCAGGTCCGGGGTGCACGTGGGGGCAGGGCACGCATGCACGAGAGGGAAAAGCGCATGCGGGGGGCTGCACTCGCATGCGGGGGGCGGGGAGCATGTGGGGGTCACGTGTGTATGTGCGGGATAGGTGCATGTGGGGGACCATATGGGGGCGGGGGCATGTGCAGGGGGGATGTGTGGGGGGGGGCGTACACGCATTGCATTTTGCGGGTGCACACGCGCTTTGGGCACTCAGTCCGACAAAGGTTAGCCATCACTGGTATAGGGTTTCCTGCTTGGAGTAGTCACTAGAAGTCCTCCAGGATGCCTTCCAGTTCTATTCTGGTTAGATGGAGAGCCATCATTATGGAGAGAAGATCCCTAGTTTTATTTCCATCTCATCTATGGGTCTCAAAACCTGAATTTGCAAATCTTTCCCTATGAAAAGCTAAGTCAAATCCATACAGGACTTGAAATTATTTCCTAATCATAAATGGTTGAGGCACTGAAGATCAGTATCAACTGTTTAAAAATAAAACCTTAAACCAAGAGGAAGCCCCATGCCAATAGCTACATATCCAACCATGTAAATATAGGCCTGCTGCCTGGGGAATTCTGGGAGTTGAAGTCCACACTTTGGTGGACAAAGTTGATGGAATTGAGAACCACTGATTTAGAGGCTGCCCGATTCCAAATAACTCTGGGCGGCTTGCAAAAATAAAAGTAAAAGTACAGATGTTATGAATTCAAAAGAAATGCAGGTAAAAAACACATTGCTTCCTGTTTAAAACCAGGAAATAAAGACACCCGGGCGGGTGGGCGGAGCTTTGCTTCGCCATCGCTACCAGATCACCAAACCAACCACGACGATCGCTACCGGATCGCCTGATTCGGTCCAAACCCGGGAGCATTTCACCCCTGGTATGTATGGACATCAGAACCTTAAATCCAAGCCATATGTTTCTTTCTGGGGGTCCATTGTAACTTTAAACAGCCACTAAGCAACCTGTCAGGGATTACCTATACTTCTTTGGATGGATTCTGGATTCCACAGCTAAATTAGAGGTGTAGATTTTGAACCTGACAGCTAAGAGAAACTAACCAGAACTACAATCATGGGAAACCTACCTTCCTTCTTGAACCACTCCAGAAATTCCAAACAAGCCAAAGTCAGTGATCACGACTTTCCCATTTTCATAGAAAATGTTCTTGGATTTGAGATCTTTGTGCACGATCCCTTTTGCATGAAGGTACCCCATGCCCTAGGAGGAAAAAATAATCATATATATGTGTATGAATGGGAGAAAGAATGTTAAACAGAAAAATATATACCACTGTTTCTATCTTGTTTCAACGATAAACAGAAAAATGAATAATTATTTTGATCTTGCTTCAGTCTTCATTCAAAGCCTGAGTGGCGTAGCAGGCTAATGACTCCTACTAAGTGGTGTAGGAGGCTAATGCCTCCTACTAAGGCAGCATTTAACATCCAGCTGCCTGCAATTACTGCGAGTTCTAATCTCACCAGGCTCAAGGTTGACTCAGCCTTCCATCCTTTCTAAGGTGGGTAAAATGAGGACCCGGTTTGTGGGGGCAATAAGCTGACTTTGTATAAATATACAAAAAGTATGAAGGCTATTGCTTAACGCATTGTAAGGCGCCCTGAGTCTCCGGAGAAGGGCGGCATATAAATATAAATACATTTTTTTAAAAAAGCCACTCAATTGCTTGATTTATGTTCCCTCGGTGGATTGTTTGACTGTTACTTAGCAACTTGTGTGAAGTTAGCCGCTGTAAAACAGTTAATGGCTTTGTGTGCAAATTCAGTATTGTAATTAACTAAAACATGGTTAAATGACAATAGTTTAGCACAGTGTGGAAACACCCAAACAATGATGCAATGGCTGCTTGTTTTGAAAGATCCCCAGCAGCCGCAGACCTGTGATTCACATTATTTTAAGACCTCGCCACAGCCAAGAATCATGGTTCTAGGTTTGAGGCCAATATGAATAAGTCTTATGGCTTGGATCACAGTTATGTTTCTGCTGAGGAGATTCAAGGGAGAGAAAGTAGCCTTAAATTAGTGTTTTCCAACCTTTACCATTTTAAGATATGTGGACTTCAACTCCCAGAATACCCCTGCCAGCACTGTATTCATTACACATCTCAAAATGGCTAAGGTTGGGGAAAGCTGCCTTGAATGAACACGGTGTGAAAGGAGAAAGCAATAGGAAAAAATAATAAACTTTTTAATGTATCTAAATAAAACCCAGAGACTCTTTTACAACCAGAGTCCAGCATAGTGAAATTGCTCTCCTCCAACAGAATGAAGCCTAGGAAGGACAGCTGCCTTCTTCAGAAGACATTCAACACAAATCCCTCTGCAAAGTCCTTCTTACCTTAATAATCTCCTGAGCTATCTGCCTGGTCTTGTTGATATCCAGAGGTGTTTTGGGATCCCTGACTACTGAGTGAAGCGTCCTTCCTTTGCAGAAACTAAGGAACACAAGCAGACGAATGCATTAGAAACAAAGCTTAACAACAATTGGCAACTCTACTGTAGAAGCAATACAGGTAGCCTTCGACTTATGACCACAATTAGGACTGGAATTTCAGTCGCTAAGAGATGTGATCTCTCTCAGAACAGAACAGAATAGAATAACAGAGTTGGAAGGGACCTTGGAGGTCTTCTAGTCCAACCCTCTGTTCAGATAGGAAACCCTATACCAGTGATGGCTAACCTTTTCTGGACTGAGTGCCCAAAGCGCGTGCGTGCGCCTGAACCCCCAAAATGCAATGTGTGTGCCCCTGTGCATGCATGCGCGGCCGCCCGCACATACCCTGCACATGCACACCCTACCCCTTGCGCATGTGCAGCAGAGACCCAAAGATCAGCTGACCGGCAGCAGACCTGAACTGGGGCGACGGCTTACGTGCTCACAGAGAGGACACTGCGTGCCACCTCTGGCACACGTGCCATAGGTTCGCTATCATGGCCCTATACCATTTCAGTCAAATGCTCGTCCAATCTCTTTTTTAAAACTTCCAGTGTTGGAGCACCTACAATTTCTGGAGGCAAATCATTCCACTGATTAATGGTTCTCACTGTCAGGGAATTTCTCCTTAGTTCTAGGTTGCTTCTCTCCTTGATTAGTTTCCACCCATTGTTTCTTGTCTTTCTTTCAGATGCTTTGGAGAACAGCTTGAGTCCTTCTTCTTTGTGGCAGCCCCTGAGATATTGGAACTCTGCTATCATGTCTCCCCTAGTCCTTCTCTTCATTAAACTAGACATACCCAGTTCCTGCAGCCGTTCTTCATATGTTTTAGCCTCCAGCCCCCTAATCATCTTTGCTGCTTTTCTCTGGACTCTTTCTAGAGTTTCAACATCATGGTTGTTTTACCAAGAAAATCACATGGTAGTTACCGTAAGTGAATGCAGCTTCCCCAGTTGATTTTGCTTGTGGGAAGGAGGCAAATCACAATCAGCTGATTGCAAGATGCTGCAACTATTGTAAATGCAAGCCAGTTGCCCAATGCCCAAATCCAGATCATGGAACCATGAAGGTGGTGCAACGGGCATATGTTTGAGGATGGATCATAAGTCAGTTTTTCTGAGGCCATCATAACCTGAAATTGCCATATTATGAGGGATGGTCATAATTTGAGGGCTACCTCTTCATGTTAGAGTGATGGATCCCAAGGAAGAAAAATGAGTTTGAGAACGGGGATGAGCAAGAAGCTACAAGTTGTCCTGGGGTTGTCTAGCTGCCCTTCTGCAGCTGGAACACAATCCAGGAGAAGATGTTTGAATTAAGGTGATGCTGATCGATGATATTTTTGTTTCCCACACAACCTCTGAATGACTTTTCCCCTTTTAATTCGGACCTCCACACAGCCCATTTCATACAATTCCAATATCCCTTCTTCACCCAGTCGCATCAAAGCTAGCTGTGTGTTCCCCATGAAGGCACAGCTTGCCCCCAAAACAGAAAACCAGTTTAATTATGCTCAAGTGGTAGAATATGTCATGGATGATAATTCTCAAAAATTTAGCAAGATTTCAAAGCAGAATGCAGCCAAAATAAAGGGTAGCTATTGCAACCGCTCACTATGGAACCTTAAAACTATACAGATTAGAAGAAAATCTCCAGTTGGCTTTCAATAAATATTCAACACTGGCATCCCTGCAACACTTATTTTTTTAAAAAGTAGAAATTCCATTATCATTAACCATCTTTAACTTCAACCCAATACACAAAATACAAGCTGCTATGTCTGATGAAAACAAACCAGGGTTAGGCTGAATTGATACATTGCACTGAAGCACACGGGTAGTCCTTGACTAGTCATCACAACTGGGACCAGAATTTCCGTTGCTAAGTAAGGTGGTTGTTAAGTGAGTCACATCTGATTTTACTATCTTTTTTTTTGCCATGGTGCAACTGCAAACGACTGCGGTTGTTAAGTGAATCACTTAAGAAAAACTGGCTTCCCCCATTGAAGCTGCTTGTCTGAAGCCTACTGGGAAGGTCATGAATGTTACTTATTTATTTGCTTGTTTGCTTGTTTGTTATTTGATTTCTACAGCCAGCAATCTCAGTCAATCATGAAATTCATTCATTCAGTCATTCAATTTCCACAGTCACCCATCTCAGTCAATCATGAAATTCATTCATTAATTCATTTGATTTCTACAGCCACCCATCTCAATCAATCATGAAATTAATTAATTAATTCAGTCATTCATTCAATTTCTACAGTCACCCATCTCAGTCAATCATGAAATTCATTCATTCATTCATTTGATTTCTACAGCCACCCATCTCGGTCAATCACTCCGGGCAGCTTGCAATTCAGAAAAAATATATTACCATTAAAAGACTAACTTCTGATCCTCTTGTTAGGTTCTATTTTGTAATTGTTGCTGGCCACACTAAGGCGTGATTAGGAGATGAGCAGCCATACAAATAGAAACAAATGGCCTGGGATCAACCAAGATGATGATCCTTACCTGGTAATGATTGCTAGATGAGGGGGGTTCATGCAAGCACCCATAAAAAGCACCACGTTTTCATGCCTGGTTTGCCGGTAGTTCATCACTTCCTTCTTGAAGAGCTTCAGGTGATCCTGGTTGTTCCCATCTATCTCCAGCAAACGGATGGCCACCTCTCCATGCCATCTCCCCCGGTACACCTTACCCCACCGTCCTTGGCCAATAGGGTCTCCCAGTTCAATCTGCTCGAAGGGAATGTCCCATTCCTGCAAATAGACGCTGGTTTGGCTAGCCTTGCGTGAGATCATCCCCCGCCATCGTGAACGCCGGGTTGGCAGGTCGTCAATCTCATCTTCATCGTCCTCAGCTTCCATCTTGTTTTGCTCTTGGTCGTCCGTGTGCTTGGGAAGAAAGGGGGAACAATAGCAATAAAGATGAACACCCCAAACTTGGAATCCCACCACATTCTCCCCAATGGAATCAACCAGGGGTAGGCTTCAAAAATTTTAGCAAGAGGTTCTCTGCCCGGTTGCTGGATGGGCGTGGCCATGGTGGGCATGGCCTAGTCAGCCTCTTGCACCATGGCGGGAGAGGGTTTGCCCTCCCCGGGCTCCGGAGGTTTTCCTCAAGCTTCCAGGAGAGCGAAAATGGCCTCCCCAGGCTCTGGAGGCCCTCTGGAAAATGGCCTGTTTCTGGCCTTCCCGAACTTCTGGTAGGCCCGTTTTTCGCCCTCCCCGAGCCTCCGCGTATGCCCTGCACTTACCTGCATCCAAAACGGGCCGCGTGGGAGGGGAGGGGTGGGCGGGGCCAGCCAGGAGTGGGCTACTAAGTACCCTACTAAGCAGGTATATACAAAAGTATGAAGGCGATTGCTTAACGCATTGTAAGCCGCCCTGAGTCTCCGGAGAAGGGCGGCATATAAATCGAACCAATAAATAAATAAATAAATAAATTTGGGGGTTCTCTGAACTGCACAGAATCTTAGCTAGAGGTTCTCCGGAACCCCTGCGAACCCACAGCAGCCCACTCCTGGAATAAACTGTGCAACTATTTGGATTATTCTCTACCCCAGGGTTACTCAATCTCAGCACCTTTTAAGATATGTGGACTTCAACTCCCAGAATTCCCCAGGCTGAGAAACACTGCTCTCCCCTATGTGATACGTTCAGCTTCCATGGTTTACCTACATATTCACCCAACGAGCTATAATCAATAAAGGAGATTATTGGTAGCTCAGGGTTGAAATGAGGGGTTCTGGGTGCTCTCTGGTTGTTTTTTTTGTAGATGTTTCCTTGCCCAAACTAGGTAACGTCATCAGTGCTAATAGGGAGCACTGCTAGCAAGGGGGGACTTACTTCTGTGTCCCGTTCTTCAACTCCATCAGTCTCTAGGGGCACCTCAGCATTGCTGGAGAGAAGAAAAAGAAGAGAGAATGGGTGAACTGATCTTGCAAGGTCACCCTTATTTGATCCGCCTGATGTAGACATTTGTTAATACAATTAACACTGTGAAAACAAGAACCCAATTCCCTTGGTGAAGCTGATATTGACACTGTACAATAAGACTCTCAGACTGTTTCCCCTAATGGACATGGCCTTGCATAGCCGTGTTCAAATTACAATCAGTGAACAATGGGTTTTAGTTTTATAGAAGCTTATCAGGGAATTCACGGTAACAGAATGCACAAATAATAAGGGTTGAGTTTACTAGTCATCAAAGCTCTCCAAATTCTCATTTCCAGGATTAACTGCTTCCAGTCTAGACTGCAAAGAAGAGAGTGTGACATTTGTGAGGACCACATGTAGGGAAGGGCACTGAAGGAAAGGTGGAATAAAATGCATAACACAACGCCGCAGGATATGTAACCCAATCTTGCTGCAACAGGCATAGGAGGTTTTTTTTCCTCTTGAGGGTGGGCCACTTTTCTCTTTCTTTCCTGCCACTCTCAGCAATTGTCACCAATCATTCTGGCCAGAACACATTGCATGCAGAACGGGGTTTTTTTTTTTTCTAACTAAGGTAAAAGGTAAAGGTTCCCCTCACACATGCTAGTCATTCCCGACTCTAGAGGGCAGTGCTCATCTCCGTTTCACAGGTGAAGGGCCAGCAGTGTCCGAAGACGTCTCCGTGGTCATGTGGCTGGCATGACTAAACGCCAAAGGCACACGGAATGCTGTTTCCTTCCCTCCAAAAGTGGTCCCTATTTTTTCTACTTGCATTTTTTACGTGCTTTAAAACTGCTATGTTGGCAGAAGGTGGGACAAGTAACAGGAGCTCACCCCATTACGCGGCAGTAGGGATTCGAACCGCTGAACTGCCGACCTTTCGATCGACAAGCTCAGCGTCTTAGCCACTAAGCCACCGTGTCCCTCTAATAATAATCTTCTAATTAGGCTATAGTAAAGATATGACTTTTGATTAAATGGGGTTCCTCCACTATAAGCCATGAAACCCTCTTTCCACAGGGTACCTTTCCTATCCAAGCAAGATAAGCTATAGAGTTAAAGGCATCTCATTAAAAGGATTTTGAATGAGGTTGTCTCAGCACAGCTGGCTGTATCATCTGGCAAATCAGATACCCAGATGAAATATTTAAAACAGAAAAAAGAATGTTGTTGTTATATTTGCTGCTGACCACTAGGAGGCACCATACAACTGATTTTGTCCTTGTATTGGAATTTGTAAGAGCCTCCATAGATAGATAGATTTTTTTATTTTTATATATCAAATTTATAGACCGCCCTTCTCCCGAGGGACTCAGGGCGGTGTACAGCCAAAATAAAAACATCAAGTACAAACGTTAAAATAGATAGATAGATAGATAGATAGATAGATAGATAGATAGATAGATA
>WNWU01000013.1:18980681-19005012 GCA_012654045.1 Ptyas mucosa
CTGGACAACTGGTTCTAACATTATATACATCATATAGAATCCTAACACCACCCCACTCTGGGGCCAGACAGAGGTGGTATTTGCTGGTTCTCCGAACTGCTCAAAATTTCCGCTACCAGTTCTCCAGAACCTGTCAGAACCTGCTGGATTTCACCCCTGCCCCTAATCACCTTTGTTGCTCTTTTTTGCAGAGTCTCTACATCTTTTTTATAATACGGTGACCCGAACTGGATATAACTGAACATAAAAACTTAACATAAACAGCAAGTAATCCGGTTAAGAAGAAGAAAAGTTTAAAAATAATATAAAGGCACTTACTAGGCAAGAAAGATATTCTACAGGGTGGGGCTTCTTTGGTGCATTTGTTATGACATTTTAATCTGCAAAAGGGAAAAGATACATTAGGTACAAGCTAAGCTAAATTGCGGTCAGAGAAAATATTCCCACTGCTCTTCTCAAGGGAAAGCAGGAGGCACCGATCAGAGTGTGAAGTTGGGGGATTGGAAAGACCAAATTCAGCCACAGAACTTGGCTAGGAAGCTTTATGGGTGTTCAAGGTCCTGCAGCTGTGTTAGATTGAAAGTCCCATTAACCGCAACTAGCATTGATCACAGCTCATCCAATGACCCTGTCATTAAATGGAAATCGGAATACTTATTTTTGCAAACATAAGCCAGCATCCTAATCATTACATCATGCTAGAGGGTTTGGGGGTTTTTTTGAAGCCAGGTAAAATATAGCATCATAATCTAACTCAGTGTTTTTCAAACTCAGCCAGCCTCATGCTGGCTGGAGAATTCTGGGAGTTGAAATCCACACACTGTAAAGATGCTGAGGCTGAGAAACCCTGATCTAACTTATATTCTACTTTTAAAGCGCTCTAGCATTCTACTTCAAAAATTCTGATTTATCTTCTTAACCTCACTAGCAGTCTCTCCAGCAACAGCAACATTAAGTGTTGTACCTTATGATTCTTGACAAATGTATCTTTTCTTTTATGTAAAGAAAAGGAGCCTGAGTGGCGTAGCAGGCTAATGCCTCCTATTAAGGCAGCATTTAACATCCAGCTGCCTGCAGTTACTGCAAGTTCTAATCTCACCAGGCTCAGGGTCGACTCAGCCTTCCATCCTTTCTAAGGTGGGTAAAATGAGGACCCTGTTTGTGGGGGCAATAAGCTGACTTTGTATAAATATACAAAAGCATGAAGGCTATTGCTTAACGCATTGTAAGCCGCCCTGAGTCTCCGGAGAAGGGCGGCATATAAATATAAATAAATTTTTTAAAAAAATGTACACTGAGAGCATATGCACCAAGACAAATTCCTTGTGTGTCCAATCACACTTGGCCAATAAAGAATTCTGTTCTGTTCCTATTCCTATTCCTATTCCTAGTCCTAGTCCTAGTCCTACCGTATTCCTATTCCTATTCCTATTCCTATTCCTATTCCTAGTCCTAGTCCTATTCCTATTCCTACCGTATTCCTATTCCTATTCCTATTCCTATTCCTACCGTATTCCTATTCCTATTCCTATTCCTATTCCTACCGTATTCCTATTCCTATTCCTATTCCTATTCCTACCGTATTCCTATTCCTATTCCTATTCCTATTCCTACCGTATTCCTATTCCTATTCCTATTCCTATTCCTACCGTATTCCTATTCCTATTCCTAGTCCTAGTCCTACCGTATTCCTATTCCTATTCCTATTCCTATTCCTATTCCTATTCCTAGTCCTACCGTATTCCTATTCCTATTCCTAGTCCTACTCCTAGTCCTATTCTATTCTAACTCATCCAAATCAATTTCCCAATAAAGCATCAATCTTGTGAAGGGCAACTCACATGCATCAACTAAAGCAGGGGCCCCTAACCTATGAGCTGCAGCCACTACCGAGCTGCGGCCTATTCACAATGGGCTCACGACCCCACTCATGCGAGCATCGCAGGCACTCTCTGTCCCACTCGTGCGAGCATCACATGCACTTGCGGCCTCACTTGCGTTGAGTGTTGCAGGTGCTCTCAGCCCCCCTCGCGTGAGCACCAGTTTCACCCATGCACATACGCACACTGTGCTTGCCCCTCCCACAAAACCATCCCCTCTTTTCCCTCCCCCGGCTCTGGGCCGCCAACCCAGAAAGGTTGGGGAACTCTGAACTAGGCAGTATTTCTCAACTGTGGCCATATGAAGACGTGTGGACTTCGACTCCCAGAATTCCCCAGCCAGCAATGGGGAATTCTGGGAGTTGAAGTCCACACACTGATTGAGAAACACTGATTTAGAGAATCCAAATTTCATAATGGAAACTGTTGTATGGCTAATTGTTGATTTGCAATTTTCTTTTTCACCCCTGGACTAGATGGTTGAGAGTGCTAGGATCTTGGCACTTCTAAATTTTTCAAAGACCAGGATGATAAAATTGTAGCTGGTTTTTTTTTTTACAGTATCATTTATTTTCACATGTGGTGAATACTTGTGAGTAGAGTTGATATACCTTGATTTACAACCATTCACTTAGCGACTGTTTGAAGTTACAGCAGCACTGGAAAAAGTGACTTACAACTGGTCCTTGCACTTACAACGGTTGCAGCATCCCCACAGTTATATGATCAAAATTTGGGCACTTGATAATTGGCATGTAGTTACAATGTTTGCAGTATCCTGGGGTCATGTGAATGCTATCTGTGACTTTTCCAACTGGCTTCAGACAAGGAAGGGGAAGCTATAACAACCATCTTATTAGCAACTGCAAGTGATTCGCTTAACAACGATGACAAAAAATGTCATAAAATTGGATGTGACTCACTTAACAACTGCCAGAAATTATAGTCTCAATTGTGGTAATAAGTCAATATATTATTGTAAACAATAACGACTCCTTTTTTTTTACTTCTTGTAGGGGTACAACTGCATCCTCTCTGCCTATAGGAATCAACCATTCTATATTCCAGAAGTGGGCTTCACATAATTTAACAAACGGTTCGCCCAGAATCAAAAATGTGAGCGCATGCGCATGCTGTGACCTTGGCTCATTTAGTCATTACAAGACACAATTAGTCTAAAACAAACCTATTTTATTGTAACAGCTGAGAATTAGTTCATTCCCAGCTTAGTCCAAATTAATTCCAAAACAAGTCCTTCAGAAAAAGTCCTTCGGGCTTATCACAAACCTTTATCCTCTTTGGCAGCTTGCCAAAGGCCTTTCTTGGCAAAGCCCCACAAAGTTCAGAAACATGAGACGCCGACTAGAAACAGATTTAGCAACGTTGCTTTCCTACAAAGAGCCCAAGAGCCTTTGCTGCTCTTTTAAGCCTTATGGGAAGGGTCAATCATCTCCTGGCCTTACTCCCGAGTTGTCCCTTTTGCTTTAGCTGCTCTTGCCTTCTGGTAGCTCTGCGTATGCGTGCACTGGGAACAGGCTCCTCCGATTCCTCTGCCTTTCTGCTGTCCGACTCTGGAGGCTCCGGAGTCTGTGCATCACTTCCAAATGGCCCTGGCCCATCTCTGCCTCCAACACAGAGCCCTCGTCTCCTCCCCAGTCTCCTCACTGTCCAACTTCGCTGCCAGCTCCACAGGCTGCTGGTGGACCACAACAGTGTGCGCACACTTACTTCACTCACGTGCGTGCCTTGCACACATGCACGCTGCATTAAAAACATGGTGATTGTATAAGATGGAATAGCGTCAGGGCAGGTGGGTAGGCCCAGCTGCTGGCCGTAATTACCGGTTCGCCCGAACTAGTCCAAACCAACTGAATCCCATCCCTGCTGTATTCCCATTTTGCAATGTCTCTTTTTCTTCCCTTGAACACTCAGGGAAAGTTACACAGAGTATTTTCAGCATCTCCTGCTTCTCACTGTTATTCTCATCCAATGATCTTATTTCCTGTTTGACCATTTTCTTTTAAATTACTCCACAGGCACTTTCCATAGCAGAGACTGTATCTGAACTGATTAATCCCTGTAGTCATACAGTGATTCATTCACTTTTGACTCTTTTCTGGCAGAAAGACAAACATTATAATTACAGACTCCAGTCCTTTGCTTTTTCTATTCAGGACAAAAAAAAATGCTTTTTTTTTTATTCTCTTCTCAGGGTCTCACTTAGCAAAATATAAACTTTTGATTAAAGAAGAAAGATTTGTTTGGAATTCTCCCCAAAACTCCCATTAAGTTGTACACTCAACAAGTGAGTGATCTTAGGAGCCTGGCTGTTTTTTATTTTTCTTACGATCTCTGCTTACTCAGCTGGAAGTAGTCATGTAATCAGTCACTGGGCAATCGGCAGATTTTACACAGCAATCCTTGTAATCAGCAACTCTTCAGGGAATGACTTTTTCTGCTCTGGAGCTGAGCGTGCAGTCTTCAGAATATGCAGGTTATCTAGATGAATCCCTGCTAGGGTTCTTTGTTTGCTTGCTGTGTTTTTATAGACTACTAGCTGATAACCCAGCGTTGCCCAGGTATTCATTTTTTTAAAGAACCAATCTCCCTAACCAGAGGGAGCCCCCTTGTGGAGTACTGTGAAGCCATTACCATAGCAACTCCACTGTGCTGTACAGTAGAAGCCATTTTAAGGCACAACAGGCTGTATCTTAACAGAACTTGAATCCAAAATGCACACTATCATTGTCAAAAGTACTATGATTTGACACTATAGATATAATTCATTCCTTTTCATTTCAGCGGCCCAGGTATTCCAGAGTTATGCTGGAACACACATACACACACATCCCGAGGGGTGTTAGGGGTGTCTTACCCCCACAGTATTTGTTTACAGAGGTTAAGTCATCTGTGTACCAAGTTCTGTTGAAATTGCTCGAGGCGTTCCAGAGTTATGCTGGAACATACATACAAACAGCCATTTTTATATATATATAGATAATTTTCAACCACAAGGGGAATGCCATTATCAGTGGCTTACCTGCAGTGTTTGCATTTTACTCCAAACATCATGCTTTTCTGACACACTTGGCACACCTGAGAGAGCCAGGATTTGGTAGAAAACCTGAATGAGAGGAAAACAGAACACAGCTATAGAAGAAGACACTGAATTAAGAAAATCAATATTATTAGTGAAAGATACACAGCCAAACTACGAGGCCACATATCAAAATACAGGTAGTCCTCAACTTGCAAGCCCAACGGGGAACGGCATTCCCACTGCTAAGCACAGCGGTCACTAAATGAACTGTTATAAGTTGAGGACTACCTGTATAACTTTTACAATTCCAGACAATTCCCCATACTAGCTTGGGTAAATGAGGTTTGAAATATAGCTCAAATCTGGACTGATTAATTCCACTTTTTTTCCCGTCATCACCCCCATAGCCAAATGAACAACAGAGGTTGGAAAAACAACAATGCCATCCATCTCTGACAACAATGCTTATACAGGTAGGTTTTCTTAGGGGGCTCTTGTCACTTCAAATTTTTCTCCCCACCACCACATCATTATGCAACTAAACTGGGAAATTATTCCAGCCCACTCAGATCAGCCAAGGGCTTGCAGGGGATTGAAACCAGCCTTTGACAGAGGCTGATTGGGACTTGCATGAAAGTTAGTCTGAGATTGTCTGAAGGTTGAATCATTGCAATTTAGACTAAACCAGGGGTCAGCAACCCGCAGCTCTGGAGCCGCATGTGGCTCTTTCATCCCTCTGCTGTGGCTCCCTGTTGCTGGTCAGCTCCATCATTGAAAGGGCTTTCGGTTAGGACAGGAAAAAGGATGCCATGCTAGGAGGAGACTCTATGGTGAGGGAACTGGACTTCAAGTCTGCTCCAGAATTGAACAGGGGCTTCCGGTTAGGACTTTTGTGGCTCCTTGAGTGTTTAAGGTTGCCAATCTTTGGACTAGACTTAGACTTTTTTTGTGGTTAGTTTGAGAGGTATCCAGGCACCTTCCTTGGTCAGAGCAAGGCAGTTAGGCAGAGAGTTGTTGGACCTCACCTGAAAACACAACATAATCCAGGTGGCCAGGAAGGCCCAACAGAGACTCCATTTCCTTAGGGTCTTGCATAAAAACAGGGTGGAACAACAACTGATGACCTCCTTTTACCGGTCCACAATAGAAAGCGTCCTCTCTTATTGCATCACTGGGGGTTGTTAATATGATTTATTGGGTTAGGAATTTTCTGTCTTCACTGTGAGTTGTATTGTATTGGGGGTTGGTGGCGCACTGAGGGAGCTCAATCAATCTCATTGTACATATGTTGTGCACTGACAATAAAGATTTGAAATTGAAATTGACTGTCCCAACTCCTACCATACCAACCTCAGGTGTTTCCTCCCCAAAGTATGTTGCAGACAAGTCTAACTTGGATGGTTAACTTGCAAAGCAGCTCTACCCGAATGGCTGAGAGTCTTCATCGACATTGGATTTGTGTGTTCAACCATCTGAAAAACTCACCTGTGTGTTACAGACAGGCCAATATCTCTTCGTACCGCTTGTGGCGATCCCTGGGGTAAATCTAGGAAAATAAGATTTTTAAAAGTTGACGTATTAGTTGACTTAAATGCCTTTTGTCAAATGGCCTGCAAAGCAGACGGCCTGTCAACTTCGAAACGAATCTAGGCTACCGCAGTCATTTTTTCATTTCTCAAAAATGAAAAGGGGAGAGGCTTGGAATGCCAGTCCTGATGATAACACCAGATCGTCCCGTGGGAACCAAGGTCATCTCAACAAGGGCTGGCCAGAGACTGGAAGGAGTTGCCAGGGAGACGCCAGAACACCTCCCATATTTTTTCGGACTGTAAGACGCACCGGAGTATAAGACGCACCAAGATTTCGAAGAGGCAAACAAGGAAAAAAACGTTTTTGCCCTCCCCAACCCCCAGGAGCACTCTGCAGACCTCCCAAACCCTCTGCAGGCTATATTTTTGTAAAAAATGGGCCTGTTTTTAGAAAAAATGGGACACGCAAGGCGGGTTTCGGGAAGCCAAAAATGGCTGTATTCGGGGTAAAAGATGCACCAACATTTCCACCCTCTTTTTTACTCCGAAAAGTATGGTAATTGGACAGTATGATCTGTGACGAGGAGGGAGAAGATAATCTATTCTTTAATTTTATATTAAAACCGTGGGAAATAGTTAAGAGTTGGTTTTGCTTTCATGCGTGCCGAAATGATGTACTCAATAAAACAGTTCTTTGAGAAGAAGTCTGATCGTCTTGGTGTGCTGACTTGGTTGGGTTCGTCAGTCGGAACCTTGATCCATCCGTTGAGATTGAAACAAAGGAGGAAGCTTTAGGTGGCTCATTTGGACCTTCTGGTACAAGTAGTCCTCGACTTAATGATTCGTTAAGCCTGGCCGCTGCAATAGCAGTGGAAAAAAATGACTTATAGCCAATCCACAAAAGTATGACTATTGCAACGTCGCCTGGTCACGTGATTAAAATTCAGGTGCTTGGCAACCAGCGTGGATTTATATAGTTGCAGCATCTCAAGAGTCACGTGATCATCATTTGCGACCTTCCCAGCCAGCTTCCAAAAAAAGCAAAGTCAATGTCAATTAAGATTTGCTTGATGGATGCATGCCTCAATTAACAACAGCAATGGTTTGTTTAACAACCATGGGGAAAAAGCTCCTAAAAACAGGCATGAGTCACTTAACTGCCTTGTTTAGCAATGGAAATTCTGGTCCCAACTGTGGCCACAGGTTGAGGAGTACCTGTACTCAATGTCAATCAACTAACTTTCCACTCAAGAAGGGCAGTTTTTGTTAGCCTAAGGTTCACACCTAGATTTCCACAGCACATGAAGAGCTGCATTCCAGAAGGGGATGTGGACAGGATAACAATAGCAATAGCACTTATATACCACCCCATAGTGGTTTATAGGGTCCTCTGGGCAAGAGGGAGCTGGAGATTTTAAGGGATGAAGTGGGTGCCTTAAGCCTTTGCAAGATTTATAGCACTATTTTGTGCTGGGAAAAATTCTGGGAGTTGAAATCTTCCCGTCTTAAACTCGACCAAGTTGAGGTACACTCCTATAAATTATTATATTATATATAAATTATTATATTGTATATAAATTATTGAGTCTGTCATCTGCACCTCCATAACTGTCTGGTTTGGCTCTGCAACCCAACAAGACAAACACAGTCTTCAACAGATAATTAGAACTGCAGAAAAAACAATTACTACCAACCTGCCTTCCATTGAGGATCTGTATACTGCACGAGTCAAAAAGAGGGCTGTGAAAATATCTACAGACCCCTCACATCCTGGACATAAACTGTTTCAACTTTTATGCTCAAAAAGATGCTATAGAGCACTGCACACCAAAACAACTAGACACAAGGACAGTTTTTTCCCCAAACGCCATCACTCTGCTAAACAAATAATTCCCTCAATACTGTCAAATAATTTACTAAGACCGCATTACTATTATTCTTCTCTTCCTTACTAGTATCTATCTCTTTCCACTTATTACTATAACCATGTTTCTTGAATCCTTAAATTTATCTTGTTTTTATTTGTTTCCTATACAATTTGATTGTGACCTTGACTATCCCTTATTAGTGACCTTGACTATCACTAACTGTTGTATCTTTTTATTCTTGATGAATATATTTTATTTTCCTTATGTACACTGAGAGCATATACACCAAAACAAATGTTTGTGTGTGTCCAATCACACTTGGCCAATAAAGAATTCTATTCTATTCTAAAGTTTCTAGCAGGTTTTTTTCCCCTTTCCCAACTCTAGGTGGCACCAAATTATCATTTCTCAATGTCTTCTGGTACTGTGTGTATATTTCTCAACAGAATTTTAATTTACTTTTTTTTAAAAAAAATATTGTTTTCCCAACAATGGTGGAGGGGATTGCCAGCCCAGTCAATTGCTGGGAATGTGAGAACAGCGGGCTCATTTTCCATAAATCCATGAGGTTCTTCAAATAACAAGCAAGTCTTTCCAGAAG
This sequence comes from Ptyas mucosa, assembly GCA_012654045.1. Classification (NCBI taxonomy): domain Eukaryota; kingdom Metazoa; phylum Chordata; class Lepidosauria; order Squamata; family Colubridae; genus Ptyas; species Ptyas mucosa. Next base: position 18,989,600 of record WNWU01000013.1, read on the forward strand.
CAGAAGAAACTCTGAGGTCACCTTAGATTAAAATAAAAATAACAGAATAACAGAGTTGGAAGGGCATTTGGAGGTCCTCTAATCCAACCCCCTGTTCAGGCAGGAGACCCTATACCATTCCAGACAATTGGCTATCCAGTCTCTTCTTCAAAACCTACAGTGATGGACAGTGGTTGGATTCAGCCGGTTCTCTCCAGTTCAGGCGAACCGGTACCAGCGACTGTGGTAGGCCCCGCCCACCCAGCCAGATGTAATGTCGTCCTATTTTGCCACGTTTTGGAGGCCATGCGCATGCGCTGAAGGCGCGCATGCGAGCAAAGAGCATGCGTGGAAGGCACGTGCTCACATTTGCGAACCGGTAAGGAAGGTAAGTGAATCCTCTCTTGTGATGGAGCACCCACAGCTTTTGAAGGCAAGCCATTCCACTGGTTTATTGTTCTCACTGTCAGGAAGTGTCTCCTTATTTCTAGGTTGCTTCTCTCCTTGATTAGTTTCCATCCATTGCTTCTTGTCTTATCTTCTGGTGCTTTGGAAAATAAGTTGACCCCCTCTTCTTTGGATATTGGAACACTGCTATCATGTCACTCCCTAGTCCTTCTTTTCTCTAGACTAGGCCCACTCAATTCCCGCAACCGTTCTTCATATGTTTTCACTTCCAACCCCTTAACCATCTTTGTTGCTCTTCTCTGCATTTTTTCCAGAGTCTCTGCATCTTTTTTCTATTGTGGTGACCAAATGTATGGTCTTACCAAGACCTTATTATGCATGTAATCCTTGATTTACAATAGTTCACTTAAGTGACCATTCAAAGTTACAACAGCAGAACAGAAGAGAACAGAATAAACTATTCTCAAATGAATGTAGATCTTTAGGTGTTAAATTTGGTAATGCAGGAACATGCAATGCATATATCTGAAAGCATAATTTTGTCACCTAAGGGCTAGACTGTTCGGCCCCTAGTCATATAAATACAAAGAAGGATAATTTCATGTACATCTGTGGTTGTGAGCTTATGATTTCATGCTTCAGAGTTTTGAAACACTTCATAATGAGATTGAGGTTTGGGTTAGCAGTGTTTTGGCAGTTGTGTCTGAGAGCGATTATGTAGTAATGCTGTTTGGGTGGCTGAGGAAATGAAGGAACTATGCAAAGCAGTGTTGCTCAACCTTGGGAACTTTAAGATGTGGAGCTCAGTTCCCACATTTCCCCAGCCAGCATGGCTGACTGGGGAATTCTGGGAGTTGAAATCCATTACCTTAACGTTCCCAAGGTTGAGAAACACCAATATAAAGGAAGGAGAGCTGGGGGGGAAAAAGAATTCAAATATTTGACAGTCCAAATGCAAAGCTGTTGAGCATCCAGGATTTAACAGATTTAACAGATTAACAGAGTTGGAAGGGACCTTGTAGGTCATCTAGTCCAACCCCCCACCCAAGCAGGAGACCCTACACCATTTCTGACAATTGGCAGTCCAATCTCTTCTTAAAAGCCTTCAGTGATGAAGCTCCCACAACTTCTGCAGGCAACCTGTTCCATGGTTCTCACTGCTCTCACTGTCAGAAAATTTCTCCTTATTTCTAGATTGAATCTCTCCTTGATCAGTTTCCATCCATTATTCCTCGTCTGGCCTTCAGGTGCCTTAGAAAATAGCTTGACCCCCCCCCCCTCTCTGTGGCAGCCCCTCAAATATTGGAACACTGCTGTGATGTCTCTCCTGGTCCTTCTCTTCACTAGACTAGCCATGCCCAGTTCCTGTAACCATTCTTCATATGTTTGAGCCTCCAGTCCCCTAATCATCCTGGTTGCTCTCCTCTGCACTTTTTCTGGAGTCTCAACATCTTTTTTTATAGTGTAGTGACCAAAACTGGATGCAGTACTCTAGGTGTGGTCTTACTCTCCTAAAATCTGCTCCATTTTATGAGAGTTTTCCTTCCAGCTCCCCCTCCCTCTAATTGCACTGTCATTCTGCTTGCTGACAATTATAAGACTCCACCAGGTTAGGACACTGGTAGTTTTATTGTCACAAAGCATCACATATATAAGACGTTTGCCCAAACAGACTTACCTATCTGCCACAACAATACCAGCAGATAGGAGGCGCTATAGAGCTGGACTGATGGGAAGGTTAGAAAAAAATGATGTAATTATTATTTTTTTTTGCTGGGACTCCCGGTTGAGAAGTGTTATGTGCTGGTCTATGCAGGTAGTCCTCAACTTACGGCCTGTTGGTTAGAGGCTGTTCTGACTGCGGGTACTTACGACTTGGATTTGAAGTTCTGACACTCATCCCCTGCCCCTGCGATAATGTGACTGCACATCAAATGCCCAACAATCAGCCATTTGCAATGTCCCAGGGTCATGTTTTTGCATTGGTTTTGTCGAAAACTGGCATCTATGTCTGGTTTTCAGCAAAACTGCCCACACAGAGAGCTATTGGTTTGCTTAACAACCGAAGCATTCACTTAATGACCATTGCAAACAAGGTCATAAACATTTGTCACAAAACTTGAGTCTTAAACAGCCTGGCATTAAGCATGGGGTTAGACTAGGGGATCTCTAACATAGCTTCCAATCCTATAATATAGGGCAGTGATGGCGAACCTTTTCAGCACCGAGTGCCGAAAAGGGGGAGCGCGCACATGCGTGCTCGCGCTCGTCAGGGCCGCAACCAGGAAGAGAAGCTGCATGCGCTGGATAAGGTACTTCCGGTTTCTGGCGTGCGCATGTGAGCCAGCCAGCAAGTCTTACGGTTACTGCCCCGCATGCACACGCAATGATCAATTGGCCGGCACACATTCTCACACCGGAAAACGGAAGACCAGTTCTTCCGGTTTCCCGCACTGCTGCACACACAAAGGCCAGCTGATCGTCACATGCGCATGCGCACCAAAAACCCACAAGAGGAACAGGCGACACCATGCGTGCCAGGCGACATGGCTCTGCGTGCCACTTCGGGCACGCGTGCCATAGCTTCGCCATCACGGATATAGGGTTTCCTGCCTGAACAGGGGGTTGGACTAGAAGACCTCCAAGGTCCTTTCCAACTCAGCTTATTCTATGTTATGCTATGCTATGTTATGCTATGCTATGCCATGCCATGCCATGCCATGCCATTCCACTATGGGAACCCTAATCTGGCCTGGACTTTCTCTTGAAGACAGTAATTTCTATGTGAGCATCATTAGATTAAACAGGGATAGGGAGAAATTTGAACTCGTTGATTTGAACTCTTGGCAAATCAGGTCCAACCCTGATCTTAGCTAGAAGAATGCAACAGAGGATACAGCATGAAAAACAGGAAGCTAGTCCTCATGCATATACACGCAGTACCCTCAGGCTTGATATTTTGGGAAGGCTACTGTAAGGCTACTGTTTTCAAATGGCAGTTCCTCCTCTTCAGCTAGGATCCCTAAGTAGGGTGGTAGGAATAACAGAATTGAAAGGGACCCTGGAGGTCTTCCAGTCCAACCCCCTGTTCTAGCATTTCAGACAAATGGTTGTCCAAACTCTTTTGGACTGTGAATCCTCCAGTGTTGGAGCATTCACAGCTTCTGGAGACAAGCCGTTCCACTGATTAATTGTTCTCAATGTCAGGAAATTTCTCCTTAGTTCTAGGTTGGTTCTCTCCTTGATTAGTTTCCATCTATTGTTTCTTGTTCTTGCCTTCAGGTGCTTTGGAGAATAGCTTGACTCCCTCTTCTTTGTGGCAACAGGAATTATTAGTGATACATGCAGGCTGCCTTCACACAAAATACTAACTTTCGTTTAGCCATGGTTTATTAAATCAACTATAATGGGCAGGGTTCACTCCATATGCTAACTCATAAACACCATGTTTTAGAAAATATAATAGCCGCCTTGCTTATAATATAAGCAAGCAAACTGCATTAAAAGGGACTTAGCCTATATAAGTGGCCTTGCAGATGCTGTTGAATCACTATTTCCAGAAATTTCTGCCGCAGTCCTGGATTAACCATTAAGCAAAATAGGACTGTGCTTAGGGCATTAAGAAGCGGGGGGGGCACCCAGAGTTATTTATTTATTTATTAAACACATTTGCATGATCACCCAACTCATGCATGGTGACTTTGACCAGCTTTCAACATTAAAATTCCACGATGTAAAAACCCTAGAAGTGTGTATTAAATTCAAGTTTTTTAAAAAAAATAATGGGAAAAGACCCCTGCTTTAAAACATGTGGCGATCTTGGTGTTAGTCTCTGTGCTTGGTTGTTTGCTTGTAGACATTTCATGACCGAACTAGATAATATCTACAGACCCTCACACTGATGATGGCAAACAACACCCATATTCATGCTAAGAAAACTGCCTGTTTCTGTGAAGTTATCAGGAGTTGTGAGGTAACTTTAGCTGTCAGCATGATTCTCAAGGTGGTGGCATTCAAACGGTTTTTCCTCTTTATCTCTTTGATCCCTCTGTTCTCAAATTCTTTAAAGCAGGGGTCTCCAACCTTGGCAACTTTAAGCTTGACGGACCTCAACTCCCAGAATTCCCCAGACAGCTGGCTGGGGAATTCTGGGAGTTGAGGTCCGCCAGGCTTAAAGTTGCCAAGGTTGGAGACCCCTGCTTTAAACCATGTGGTGATCTTGGTATTAGTCTCTGTGCTTGGTTTTATGCTTGTAGACGTTTCATGACCCAACTAGATAATATCTACACTCCCTCACACTGATGATGTAACCTGGTATTAACAGATTAACAGAGTTGGAAGGGATCTTGTAGGTCATCTAGTCCAACCCTCTGCCCAAGCAGGAGATCCGACACCATTTATGCCCAGTCTTTTCTTGAAAGCTTCCAGTGATGAAGCTCCCACAACTTCCAAAGGCAAATTCTGTTCCATTGGTTGATTGTTCTCACTTCCAGAAAATTTCTGCTTATTTCCAGGTTGAATCTCTCTTCAGTTCAGTTTCCATCCATTATTCCTTGTCTGGCCTTCAGGTGCCTTGGAAAATAGCTTGACCCCCTTCCTCTCTGTGGCAGCCCCTCAAATATTGGAACATGGTTATCATGTCTCCCCTAGTCCTTCTCTTCTATTCACTAAACTAGCCATGCCCAGTTCCTACAACCGTTCATCATATGTTTTAGCCTCCAGTCCCCTAAGCAAACAACCATGTTCAGAGAGCACCAAGAACGCCACAATTCAAACCCTGAGCTACAGATATCTACTGAAAACCTTGAGTAAAAAGCAGGCTGCATACCCGAAGACTTATCAGGCAGAAATGGAGTGAATAGCCCCACTGCCACAGCAGGCAGGACATAACCCTTATTTTCCGGAAACAGAATTTTAGGAGAAAATTCCTAAAATCAAAACTGTTTTGTAGTTGATTTAAGTACAGGTAGTTCTTAACTTACAACAGTTCGTTCTGTGACTGTTCAAAGTTACAACGGCACTGAATAAAGCGCCTTTGAACGTTTTTCACCATTACAACCTTTGCAGCATCCCCATGGTCAAGCGATCGAAATTCAGATGCTTGGCATCTGGTTCATACTTATGACCAATGCAGCATCCCAGGGTCATGTGATCACTTTCTGCGACTTTCTGACAAGCAAAGTCAATGGGGGAAGCCATATTCACTTAACAACCCTGTTACTAAATTAATCACTGCAGTGATTCATTTAACGACGTGGCAAGGAAAGTCGTAAAATAGGGGCACAGCTCACGTAACCAATGTCTCACTTAGCAACAGGAATTTTTGGCTCAACTGTGGTCGTAAGTCGAGGACCACCTGTATTTAGAGTTGGATTCCAGTTAGCCTTTCAAAAATGCCCACTGTGTTTATAAAAAGGAATTGCTAAAGATCACAGCAGAAATACAAATGAAACCATCTTGGCTACCAACCCACTGCACTATGCCACGTGCAAAATGACTGTACTCCATCTACGAGGCCGATCTGAAATTCTCTTCCTCTCGAAAATGCACTTTGAAAGCAATTTCCCTTTTATCAGCTTGAAAGAGAAGCCTTGGGGGGAAAATAATATACAAGAGAATGCCTCTGCTCCGTCTCCAATTTTAGCCAAGCTTGAGTAGATGATCATCTGGTAGGAACATTGTAACTGGGTCATTTAATGTAAAGCAGAGGTCTCCAACCTTCCCGGCTTTATGGACTGGCCGGGGGGGGGGGGGGGCGGCAAGAGGGGACGATTCCGTGTAAGCACAAATGGAGCATCGCGCACGAGCTCCAAGTGCTCGCCGCTGGCGTAAATAGAGCTTCCTGCACAAGTGTACTCGCCACTCACGCAAATGGAGCTTCTCGTGTGAGCATGAATGCACACCTATCACACAAATGGAATTGCACACGCCACGGCCCGGTACCGGGCCGTGCTCTGGAGGTGGGGACCCCTGATGTAAAGGCTCCCTCCGCAACGTTCAAGTTACATGTTCTCTGGGCACCCTTCTATAATTCTGTGAGTGCACTCACTCCATTTCTTTGGTGTTCCTAATTTAGAATAGAATAACAGAGTTGGAAGGGTCCTTGGAGGTCTTCTAGTCCAACCCCCTGCTTAGGCAGGAAACCGTACACCACTTCAGACAAATGGTTATCCGACATCTTCTTAAAAACGTCCAGTGTTGGAGCATTCACAACTTCTGAAGGCAAGTTGTTCCACTGATTAATTGTTCTAACTCTCAGGAAATTTCTTCTTAGTTCTAAGTTGCTTCTTTCCTTGATTAGTTTCCACCCATTGCTTCTTGTCCTGCCCTCAGGTGCTTTGGAGAATAGCTTGACTCCCTCTTCTTTGTGGCAGCCCCTGAGATAGTGGAACACTCCTATCATATCTCCCCTAGTCCTTCTTTTCATTCAACTAGACATACACAGTTCCTGCAATCGTTCTTCATATGTTTTAGTCTCCAGTCCCCTAATCCTCTTTGTTGCTCTTCTCTGCACTCTTTCTAGAGTCTCAACATCTTTTTTACATCGTGGCGACCAAAACTGAATGCAGTATTCCGAGTGTAGCCTTACCAAGGCCTTATAAAGTGGTATTAACACTTCACATGATCTTGATTCTGTCCCTCTGTTTGTGTTTGTGTTTGTGTTTGTTTTTGTTTTCCCTGCTGCAAGATTTTAGGTGAAGAACAGGGAAGGGGGACATGGGGTTGCCCCCCACCCCCCCAGATGGTTCTGGGTAGAAGAAAGTCAGCACAGAGAAGGTGTAGCTGTAGCTCATTTCAAGCACTCCACTCTCAAGAGCCATTACAAGAAAGCCATAGCAAAATAGAGCCACCCCAACTGCAAAGAATGTTTCAGCCCCAAAACAAAACATTTTTCAAAGAAGAAAGTCTAGTTGCCTTTTGAAAAAGCGTCTTTGGGTTCTCTGACAAAACACCCATCAGTGTCCCACTGTTTTCACACATAAGCTGGTGATGTGGGATGTTCTAATCCAACATGCTGAGGGACACCAGGATGAGAAAAACTGGTATAAAGAGCCTATCTAATAGACAGGTCTATTTGTCCTAAAACAACTTTCCCAAATCTGGGAGCCCTTCAAATGAGTTGACTTCATTTCCCAGAATTCTCAGCAATGGCTACCGTAGTTGAGGAATTGTGAGATTTGCTTAACAAACACATGATTCACTTAATAACTGCAGTCATTCGCTTAACAGCCATGGTGAATCAGACGTGACTCGCTTAATGATCGCCTTGATTAGGGACCAAAGTTCTGGTCCCAATTGTGGTTGTAAATTGAGTACCATTGTGTCTTTAAATTATTCTCTGGATGTTAATATACATGTCTTCAAACACAAATTTCTTGGCTAGATTAACCAAAATAAAACCCAGGTTAACAAAACACAATTACCACGCTCCAGACTTGCCAAAGCAAATAAACCAAGGTGTGGTTTTATATTGTGGCCTGGTTCACACAGCATGCTAGATTCCCACAATACATCGCACTACAAAGAACCCAACACACCATCTTGGAGAGACTCAAGTTTAAACATGGGTGTATCTTGTAATCACTGAAAGTATGAGAGAAGTCAGAATACAGGGACTCAAGCACTTTGGGGAAGTGGTACTTTGTCAACTTCCTCTCCTCCCCTTAATTTTTTTTTAAAAAAAAACTTTCATTAAGAAACAGTTGGTCCTACTATTCCGAGGTCAACTTTCTGAGGAAGATAAGTCTTTTTCTGCGGCCTTTTCACCCCCTCTGGAGCAGGAATAAAGTTTGCCAAAATAAAGCATCTCTTACCAAATCTAAAAAAAAAAGACACAAAAAAGAAAGAACGGAGAAAAAGTGAGTCGTAATCATGTATCGATCATGTTTACATACAAAAATCACTTTATAGTTGAGTCACACAATTGAATCATCCTGTTCAGCATTAGTGCATGACAACATCTCTGCAAGATTTCACAAGGAGGAGTTTTTTGCAGCTCCCAAGATGTTTAGGGTTGAATCTGAGATTGTTTGCATGTGAGGCAGAACCTGGCAAATTTCTAAGCAAAACAATGAAAATGCACATATATCAATGCTTCTTGTGCATACTTTTGTCTTCCGATCTAACCAATGGAGACAGGTAGTCCTCGATTTACGACAGTTTGAAGTTTATTTTATTTATTTATTTATTTATTTCCAATTTATATACCGCCCTTCTCCCTGAGGACTCAGGGTGGTGAACAGCCAGAATTAAAAAAACATACAATACAAATATTAAAACAATTAAAATTTATATAAGTTTGGCTCCAATTTTAAAAATAACAAACCAATTTAAAACGTCTAAAATTACTTCTTAAGCCAGCCCGGCTTGTTGGAAAAAGTGGGTTTTAAGGGCACGGCGGAAGGCACTGAGGTCTTGAGTTCTCCTTATCTCTGGGGGCAGCTGATTCCAGAGGGTAGGTGCCCCCACAGAGAAGGCTCTCCCCCTGGGGGTCACCAGCCTACACTGTTTGGCTGATGGCACCCTGAGGAGGCCCTCTCTGTGGGAGCGCACGGGTCGGTGGGAGGTCATTTGTGGGAGTAGGCGGTCTCACAGATAACTAGGCCCTATGCCATGGAGCGCTTTAAAGGTGATGACCAACACCTTGAAGCGCACCCGAAAGACCACCGGGAGCCAGTGCAGCTCGCGCAGGAGCGGTGTTACATGGGAGCGCCATGTTGCTCCCGTCACTACCCGCGCAGCCGCATTCTGGACCAGTTGGAGCCTCCGGGTGCTCCTCAAGGGGAGCCCCATGTAGAGAGCGTTGCAGAAGTCAAGGCGAGAGTTACAATGTTGCTGGAAAAAAAGGACTTATGAGCCATCCTGGTAGAAGTTACGAGCAACCAGCCATCCTTGTGATCACATGACTGAGATTCAGAGGCTTGGCAACCAGCTCGCATGCACGAGGGTTGCAAAATCCAGTGGTCACGCAATCGCAACTTGCAATTTTTCCCAGCCAGCAAAATCAAAGGGAAAATCAACAGGGAAAGTCATAAATCATGATAATAGCATTTTAGTTTTATATACTGTCCCGCTTTATAGCACTCTCTGGGGTGGTTTACAATATCGAAGTGTTATTTGCATATTGTCCCCAACAATCTGGGCTCTCATTTTACTGACCTCAGAAAGATGGAAGGATGAGTCAACCTTGAGCCCGGTCAAGACTGAACTCCAGGCTATGGTCAGAATTTGCCTACAATACAGGTAGTCCCCGACTTACGACCACAGTTGAACCCAAAATTTACATTGTTAAGTGAGAATTTGTTAAGTGAGTTTTGTCCCATTTTACGACATTTCTTGCCACAGTTGTTAAGCGAATCACTGCAGTGGATAAGTCAGTAACCTGGTTGTTAAGTGAATCTGGCTTCCCCATTGACTTTGCTTGTCAGAACGTCGCAAAAGGGGATCACATGACCCCTGGATGCTGCAACGGTCATAAGTATGAACCAGTTGCCAAGCATCTGAATTTTGATCACATGATCATGGGGATGCTGCAAAGTTTGCAACTGTGAAAAACATAAAGTAAAAAAACATAAAGAAAAAAAAGTAAGTCACCCTTTTTCAGTGCCGCTGTAACTTTGAATGGTCGCTAAATGAACTGCTATAAGTTGAGGACAGCCTGTACTGCACTTTAACCATGGAGCCACCAGAGCTCTGTTGTGATAATGCAGTGCCTCACTTAATAACTATAGTGTTTCACTTAATGACTGTGGCAAAAGAGGTTGTAAAATCAGGTGTGGTCACCTGATGCCTCACTTAATGAAACTGCTGCTTAATTATGAATTTCCCAGTCCTAATTGGGGCTCCAAGTCAAGGAATATCTACCTACCTACAAAGCTACTAAAAAGGAATAGCTACCTACCTACAAGCTAATGAGAAGAATTAAAAGCCCTTCCAAATATCTTTCAGCCTGTATTCTAATTACTTTCAAGAAAAACAGTCTTAGCTCTACATTCTTAGCCTGATTCCAATCAGCTCCAGGCAGCCTACAGTGTAAAAACAACATATAATCCAAAATGCACAAAACAGTAGCAAACTAGCAAACCTGGCTAACATGACAAACACCTACAAGGATATCTACAGGTAATCCTTAATTAAGGACTATAATGGAGCCTGCCCATCACGATCTTAAGTTGTGAAGGTTGTAAATGTGGACATTTCACTGTTCTGATTTTACAACTTTTTTGTAGCAATCATTAAACAACCTCCACGGTTATGTGACTACCGTGGTTGTTAAGTGACCGCTGGGGTCATTATTACTACATTCGTATTGGAAGCACCTTACCAAGATGCTTACGGGTTGAAAGGATTAGCCAGATATCACCGCTGCTCAGGGGATGCCTAAGAAAGCGCCTTTCATGTCCTTGGTTTTCCCACCAAGGTGGTACCTGTTTATCTACTTGCATTTGCATGTTTTCAAACTGCAAACTAATGGCTTGCTTTGGGCTAGTTTTGTTGAGAACCTGAAGTAACTGATGGTTTTCAGCAAAGCTATCCTAAAACACAGTGACATGAGCAAGAGGTGCGGCAAATGGCCAAATGGCAAAAGCAGCAGGGAGTGGGAGCAACCATTGGAACCAGGTTGTAAGTATTCCCAGGGACGTCCATTGTAATTTTGAATAGTCTAAGCCAGTGATGGCTAACCTTTTTGCCATCGCGTGCCAAAAGTGGGGGGAGTGCAGGGGGGGTTGCTCACGTGAGTGCCCACACCCGTAATTCTATGGGCCTCACCCCTCGCACATGCGTATGCAACCCCCCCCGCGCTTCCTCCACTTTTGGCATGCGATGGCAAGGTAGGCCTGTTTTTTGCTCTCCCCAGGCTCCAGAGCCTTTCTAGGAGGCTGGGGAGGGCAAAAATAGCCTTTCCTACTCCCCCGGAGGCCCTCCAGAGACCGGGAACAGCCTTTTTCCTGACTTCCAGTGGGCCCAAAAGTCCCAAAAATCAGCTGACTGGCGCACGCATGCACGCCGGAGCTGAGCTCGTGTGCCCACTGATATGGCTCTGCGTGCCACCTGTGGCACGCGTGCCATAGGTTCGCCATCACGGGTCTAAGCCTTCTGTGAGCACGCCAGCCGTCATGCCAACCCAGCTCCACCGCACATGTGCGCGTGCCTCCCGCCAGCCAGCTGGTCTTCGGGTCTCTGTCATGTATGTGCGGGGGCGGGGTGCATGCACGGATGCGCAGGGGCGAGGTGGACGCACGATGTGTGTGTGCAGGTTGGTGCAGGAGGGTTCCCAGGTCCAAAACCGGGCATGGGAAATGCTTGCATTGCATTTTGGGGTTTCAGGCACTGGCGCATGCATGCTTGTGCTTTGGGCGCTTGGCACTGTTAGGAATAAGACTATTACCTAACTTGTTGGGTTGGCAATATATAAACCATCAATGTATGTTTGCAGTATATTGCAATTGTATTGTATAGCTTTAAGACTGTTGTATTGCATCATACTGTGTCCTGATTGGTTAGCTTTGTTGCCAATGTCCTTAAGAGGGAGCTAGAAACATGGCTTGTTCTCTTTGTTGTTCTTCCTCTCTGATATTTCTATCTGACTTACTGTATTACTGTTTGCAACTCCAGAAGAACTGTTTACTGTGCATGATTACTACAACTGGTATGAAGACTTTGTTTATGGGACTGTGCTTTATTTTTCCTGAATGTAAACTGTAACACAGTGTATCTGTGTGGTGACTGTGCTTATTCGTAACTACTCTCAACCACTTTCATGTGCACACCCTTGCTACTCAAGGGTGATTCCTTAACAGGCACCAAAAAGGTTAACCATCACTGGTCTAAGCAAAGTCGAGGAGTAACTGTATTATCCTTGCTGGGAGAAGAACCAGATCTTTAAGACCTTCCAGATCATGGGGATTTTGCAACTTTGTGGATTAGTCATAAATCCACTTTGTTCAGTGTCATTGTGACTTTCAACAGTTGGTGAATGAGTGGTAACCCAAGGACACCTGTACATTTACTGTGTTTCCCCCAAAATAAGACCCAGTCTTATTTTCTTTTCGGCACCAAAATAAGCACTAGGGCTTATTTTTGGGAGGTGTCTTATAAACCCTACTTAATAGCCTGCGCAGCCAGCTAGTTGCCCATTCCGTCTGGTTGCTTATGGTGCCGCAGCCAGGAGGAGAGGCAGGGGCCTGGAGGTGCCCCACACACCCTGCACTGACTTACCTCAGGGCCCCTGCAGCCAGGCCATCCATACCCCGACAACTACCTCGCCTCGCGGACACGGCACCAACACACCACTCGGCCGCCTGCTCTGTTGCAGCCTCAAGCAAGCAGAAGAAGTGGGCTGGCGGCCATGGCGGCTCCTGCTGCACATGGCTGTTGGTGCTGCCGCCCTGAGGCAGTTGTCGGGGCATGGATGGCGTGGCTGCAGGGACTCTGAGGTAAGCCGGTGCACGGCATGTGGGGCAGCTCCACTCCCCCACCTCACCTCATGATTGTGGCACCGCGAGCAACCAGACAGAATGGGTGGCCGCGCGGCTGCGCAGGCTCTTAAGTAGGGTTTATTTTGCGGGTAGAGCTTATATTAGGCGCCCACATAAAAATATGCTAGGGCCTATTTTTGGGATAACATTAATGTATAAGAGCTTTGAGGGATTCAGAATCCCACCAGGGTTATTCATTCATGTTTGAAATACTTTGTTGTAGGAAATCACCAAAACAGGCTTGCAAAGCATGGTTTGTGTCATTTCCACCCAGGATGTTTTAATTACCATGGTCTGAAACAGGCTTACGAATCATGGTTGGCTAACCATCACTGCATATTTCTGTCACTGCCAAACAGCTGTTTTAAAAATTGGAGGTTGCTTTACCCTTGTTTTTATTTTGTTTTTGTTAGCCGCTCAGCTAATACATACAGGTAGTACTCGACTTACAGCAGTTTGTTTGGTAACCGTTCAAAGTTACAACAGCACTGAAAAATGTGACTTATGACCGTTTTTCAAAGTTATGACCTTGGCACCGCCCCCATGAACATGTGATCAGAATTCAGAGGCTTGACAACTGGTTCATACTTATGACTGTTAACTGTATCCCAAGGTCATGCGATCACCTTTTGCGTCCTTCTGACAATCAAAGCCAAAGGGGGAAGCCAGATTCCCTTAACAACCATGTTACTAACTTAACAAGTGCAATGATTCACTTAACAACTGTAGCAAGAAAAGTCGTAAAATGGGGCAAGCTCACTTAACAAATGTTTCATTTAGCAACATAAATTTTGGGCTCAGTTATGGTCCTAACTTGAGGACGAACTAAAACTCCCCTAAATCTTGACTCCATTCATTGGAATCATCATTCCGTACATTGGGACCCTTATACTCCTCAGAATACTACAGCAGCCCCCAGTCTTAACAGTCAATCTAGTTCTGCCCACACATCCCCAGTGGGTCCCAAAGCATGTACCGTATTTTTCGGAGTATACGACACACCTTAGTTTTTGGGGAGGAAAATAAGAAAAAAGCTGGAAGATAAGAATGGAAGCTAGAGGCCACTTTAACATTGAAATCCTCTGCAGTCAAAATATTTGTACAGAACTCATGCTTATACTCCCAATAATATACCATAGCCAGTTGCCCAGTGCACATGCACAGGAGCACCAGAAACCAGAAAATCAGTTCCCTGGTGCACACACGCAGGAGCACCAAAAAACACAAGAGCAGTTCCCTGGTATACATGTGTGCACTGGGAAGCTGAGCTTCCAGCATTGACATGCATGCCGGTCACCTGGTCTTCTGGTTTCTGGCACGCATGCGTGCGCAAAAATCAGCTGGCCGCCACCCATGCACATGCCGGAAACCAGAAGCTCAGTTTCCTGGTGCTTGCATGTGTGCCTGTGAAGACAACCCGGAAGAGCAACAGGCGATGGCTAGAATGCCCAGAGATGGCTCTGCGTGCCACTTCCATCACGCATGCCATAGGTTCGCCATCACGGTGCTATGCTATGCTAATACCGATAGCAAGGAGAGCCAAGAAGCAGAAGGACACTTACTTCATAGGAGGAACTTCATCTATCCGATTGCCGAGCTGGGACTCATGAGACTTGCTCCTCGTGAGGGTTGGGAAGTTGGGCAGCAGCTGGAAAACCTTTCGGCTGGGTGGAGGCGGAGTCCGTGGTGGCTTCCCTCTCTTGAGCTGAGGCGTGGTCGGCGGGGTAATGGTAGTACTGTGAGGAGTTCTGAGGTTCCGCCGCCCACAGTGAGTGGGGAAAGCAAAGGATTCCAAGAGGCTATCGGCAAAGGTAGGGGTACCTTGACTCGTGGGCAAGTTGTCCGAAGAGGGGATGGTGGAGACCGAGACAGAACGAGGCTGTGGGCCATTGCCTTTCAAATGGGAAAGGTTGCCTTGTATCCATGTGAGTCCTGGAGGGCAGGGTGAAAGTTCAGAAGGGGGCATCAGACTGGTTTCTCGGCAAACATCGGGTGGATTCCACACCAGATGGTCTTTGTACTCTCCACCTGCATGGAGATAGGAAGTCACTGTTCAAAAGAAAGCCATACTTGAAACAATGAGCACGTGGGACGCAACAGACTAAGACAGTGTTTTTGAATCTTGGTGACTTCAAGATTTGCGGAACCAGCACAATTGTGTGGAGAAGCATTGTGTAGGCATGCTGTCTGAGGAATTCTGAGAGTTGAGGTCCATGCATCTTGAAGTTGTCATGATTGACAAAATGAGTGGACCACGCACGAAGTTTTAATACACCACCCATCTCCTTCCACTTATGACTGTATGACTGTAACTTTGTTGCTTGTATCCTTACGATTTATATTGATATTGTTTCCTGATTGCTTATTTGTACCCTATGACTATTATTAAGGGTTGTACCTTATGATTCTTGATGAATGTATCTTCACTTTTATGTACACTGAGAACATATGCACCAAAGACACATTCCTTGTGTGTCCAATCACACTTGGCCAATAAAAAATTCTATTCTATTCTATTCTATTCTATTCTATTCTATTCTATTCTAT
>WNWU01000013.1:19005022-19040038 GCA_012654045.1 Ptyas mucosa
CTATTCTATTCTATTCTATTCTATTCTATTCTATTCTATTCTATTCTTGGTGGCGCAGCAGATTAAAGTGCTGTTAAGTAACACTAGCTGCCTGCAATTACTGCAAGTTAGAATCTCACCAGGCTCAAGGTTGACTGAGCCTTCCATCCTTTCGAGGTAGATAAAATGAGGACCCGGATTGTGGGGGCAATAAGCTGACTTTGTATAAAAAAGAACACCGCTTTGGGGGGGGGGGGCAAAGCCCTACTAAGCAGGTATTAGTAAAGTATTAGTAAAGTATGAAGGCTATTGCTTAATGCATTGAAAGCCGCCCTGAGTCTCCGGAGAAGGGCGGCATATAAATCGAACCAATAAATAAACAATAAACAATAAATATTCTATTCTATTCTATTCAAAAAAAGTATAAAGTGGTATTATAAAGTTACTTTATAATGACTTGGTAAGGCCAAACTTGGAATATTAGATCCAGTTTTAATCTCCCCGATATAAAAAAAATGTTGAGACTCTAGAAAGAGTGCACAGAACAGCAATAAAAATGATTAGGGGGGCTGGAGGCTGAAACAGATTGCAGGAACTGGATATGTCAAGCTTAATGAAAAGAAGGACTAGGTGTGACATGATAGCTGTGTTTCAATATCTGAGGGGCTGCCACAAAGAAGAGGAGTTGAACCTGTTCTTCAGAGCAGGGGTGTCAAACTGGAGGCTCGTGGGCCAGATGCATCACGCACAAGCCACATCCACCCCGGTTCCACAAAGGCAAAAAAAAGTCGCAATACGTAACATGACATCACGTGACACGAACAAGTTTGACACCCATGCTCCAAAGCATTTGAAATTAGGACAAGAAGCAATGGATGGAAACTAATCAAGGAGAGAACCAACCTAGAACTAAGGAGAAATTTCCTGACAGAACAATTAATCAGTGGAATAGTATAGAACTCTTGTATTAGAAAGTGAAGGAGGAAAATTATTTTTATAGTTTTCTTATGTATGATGTACACTGAAGATGGCATTTAATTTCGTTGTACGAGATGCAGTGATAATAAAGTAAACTATGGAACAACTTGCCTCCAGAAGTTCTAAGTGCCTCCATTACTGGAGGTTTTTAAGAAGAGATTGATAACCATTTGTCTGAAATAGTATAGGGTTTCCTGCCTGAGTAGGGGATTGGACTAGAAGACCTCCAAGGTCCCTTCCGACTATCGTTCTGTTACAGATAGTCTTTGACTTATGACCACAATTCAGCCCAAAATTTCTTTTGCTAAATGAAACACTTGTTAAGAAAAGTGCCACGTTCCCTTCCAAATCTGATATTCTGTTATTGAGAAACACTAGACCAAGGAGCTGAATTTATTTATTTATTTATTTTGCTGGCAACTATAATTTCAAGCACCTGCTTTGCTAAAGTTCCATGCTCTACTCTTTAGTTCCTCTTGTGCAGACACTAGTGAGTCTCTGAAAGACCAGTGAGTCTCTAAAGCACCAGAAGGCAAGACAAGAAACAATGGATGGAAAGTTGGAAACTACCAGTAATCAAGGAAAGAAGCAACCTGGAATTGAGGAGAAACTTCCTAACAATGAGGACAATTAACCAGTGGAACAGCTTGCCTCCAGAAGTTGTGGGTGCTTCATCACCGGAGGTTTTAAAGAAGAGACTGGACGGTCACTTGTCTGAAATGGTATAGGGTCTCTTTCTTGAACAGGGGGTTGAACTAGAAGACCTCCAAGGTCCCTTCCAGCTCGATTCTGATTCAAATGTGTAATGGGCTGTGAGAATAAAGAAGGCAGGGGGAAAAGCCACAGCCGAGATAACATTCAGAGAAGAGATAGCTCACAGTAGGAGCAGAACGGAAACAGCGTTTCAGAAAGAAACACCCCAGTTCTCTGGAAAGGAGAGGCAAGAAGTATTTTCAGACTTGCATGATTCTGTTACTATGGGTAAGTGTCCCTATTCATGGTTTCAATAGAAAAGAGTATTTGTAGCTCAGGGTTGAACTGTGGAGTCCTTGATGCTCTCTGAGCTTGGCTGATTGCTTGCAGTCATTACCCAACTAGGCAACACCCTAATACCGTGATGGCAAACCTATGACATGCATGCCACAGGTGGCACATGTAGGCCTCTCTGCCGGCACGCGAGCCCTCGCCCCAGCTGAGCTCTGTACGTGTGCCTCTCGCTGGACACCTGATTTTCAGGTCTCTGCAGTGCTGTTGTTTAATCAAAATGCAGTTAAAACACTATACAAGCCATCAAGAATATAACTATATACCAGTGGTGGGTTGCTCCCAGTTCGCACCGGTTCACAAGAACCGGTAGTAAAAATTTGTAGTAGTTCCGAGAACCGGTAATAACATTGGCTGCCCACGCCCCTGAACTGGTCCCCGGCCCAGTCACCACTTGCTTATTCCGCTCACCTTATCAGAGGCTTTTTTTTTCTTTTAAAAGCATTTTTTCTACCACCTCTTCGGCCGAAAAAATGCTTTTAAAAGTAAAAAAATAAAAAAGCCTCTGATGATCCCACGGTCAGCTGGGAACGTCAGAGGCTTTTCAAAGCATTTTTTCTACCACCTCTTCAGCCGAAGAGGTGGTAAAAAAAATGCTTTAAAAAGCCTCTGACAATCTCAGCTGAGTTGCCTGATCGGCAGAGGTTTTTCAAAGCATTGTTTTCTGCAACCTCTTAAGGATTGATTGATTGATTGATTGATTGATTGATTGATTCATTCATTCATTCATTTATTGGTTCGATTTATATGCCGCCCTTCTCCAGAGACTCAGGGCAGCTTACAATGCGATAAGCAATAGCCTTCATACTTTTGTATATACCTGCTTAGTAGGGTTTTCAGCCCCCCCAAGCAGTGTTCTTTTTTATACAAAGTCAGCTTATTTCCCCCACAATCCGAATCCTCATTTTACCCACCTCGAAAGGATGGAAGGCTCAGTCAACCTTGAGCCTGGTGAGATTCGAACTTGCAGTAATTGCAGGCAGCTGGTGCTACTTAACAGCACTTTAGTCTGCTGCGCCACCAAGGCTCTTGAGAGAAAAAAGTTGGTCACGCCCACCCAGTCACATTACCCAAGCCACGCCCACAAAATAAGCCACGCCCACAGAACCAGTAGTAAAATAATTTAGAACCCACCCCTGCTATATACATCCAAAAGGAACAGGAAGTGCCTCACAGGAGCAGATAAAGGTAAATCCTAGAGTGGCAGGAAATGCATCACTGAACAATGGAGATGAATGCTAGAGAGGAATAAAGCTGCATACAAGGCAGACATAACACCTGTAACAGTGTAGGCATGCAGAGGGCGGGGGAGGGGGTTGGGGGAGCACGGAGGGAGGTGCAGCGTGCTCCCCCTCACACCCCATTTTTGGTCTCAGGAGGCTTCAGGGAGGCCTGCTAGGCCCAAAACGGTGCGTGGGGGGGGGGGAGGGTCGTGCGTGCATGCGCGGGGGAGCACGCACAGGAGTGGCATGTACAGGGGGTTGTTGTGTGTGCATTGTATTATGGGTGTGGACACACGCACACATACTGTCGTGTGTGTGTGCGCGCTTTCAGCACGCAAGGACAAAAAGGTTAGCCATCACTGCCCTAATAGTTACTTAATAATACTTGCTTAATAATGCCCTAACTGGGTAATATCCTAACAAAGAAACTACCCAAATGAACAATCAAGTAATAAAACAATACCTTAACTGAGAAACTACCAAGGAGAAAATCCACACTGGCAGGACAAGTGGCTGTATATAAACAGGGAGCAAACTCCACCCTCCCTCTCAACGATGACGTTACCTAGTTGGGTCATGAAACGTCTGCACGCAAACAACCAAACTAGGAGAGCACCAAGGACTTCACGGACATACACAGGACTGCTTTGTAAAATCAGTAAAACGACTTCATGTTTCAATTCCCCATTAAACTGTTTCCCCCATTGCAAGTGGGCACGGCTGGGGAATTCTGGGAGTTGGAAATCCACACATCTTAAAGTCACCCAGATTGAGAAATGGCTGCTTCGATGCATGCTGTAATAGCGGAAGGCAGGAATAAAGTCTTAAAAACGGAAGTGGGGAATCTTTTGTTGTTTTGCCAAGAATCATATTCCTGGGGTTGAGAGTGGGGAATAGTCTAACGAGGGCTGCATGGGGTTTGTGAGAGATTCTGAACCCAAAGCATAAAGCAGGGGGGCAGGAAACCCAAAATTTTAAAAAAAAATTCAGTCTCACTTCCCTTGAATTTAAATTAAATGTGGATAACAGGGTGCGATTCAAGGTTTCGGTTACCATCTTTAAAGCGCTCCATGGCTTAGGACCGGGATACCTACGAGACCGCCTTCTGTCACCAATAACCTCCCACAGACCAGTATGCTCCCATAGAGAGGGACTTCTCAGGGTACCGTCGGTCAAATAGTGTCGGCTGGCGGTCCCCAGGGGGAGAGCCTTCTCTGTGGGAGCACCTACCATCTGGAATGAGCTGCCCTCAGAGATTCGGATAATCTCGGATCTTCGTACATTCCGCCGTGCCCTCAAAACATTTCTTTTCAAGCAGGCCGGCCTGACCTAACCTCGTCTAAAAACTACTTTAAATTTTATATTCTGAATCTGCCCCAGAAACTTGAAATGATCTAATTCAATACTATATCCGAACCTATTTAATTATATTTTAAATCGGTTTTTTCTATTCCTTTATTACATGTATATTTCGTTCAACTGTATACCGCCCTGAGTTCCTTCGGGAGTAGGGCGGTATATAAATTTAATAAATAAATAAATTTAATAAATAAATAAACTGGACTATTTTTCCAATTCATCAATTTTAATATATTATCCTTCTCCCAGGTTAAATATTTTGATAGCTTTGGAACTTAGGAGGTTGGCCTCCAAGGCTTTCACGAGCTACTTTTAAAATCCCTCCCTCCTGGCGTTCAGCCCACCTTAACTCTTCCACCCACACCTTTCTAAGGTCTAACGTGTCCATGTGCCAAAAAAACCCTCCAAAAAAACCTAACAACCCCCAAAACAAAACAGAATAACAGAATAAGAGTTGGAAGGGGCCTTGGAGGTCTTCTAGCCCAGCTCAATCAGAAAATTCTACACCATTTCAAACAAATGGTTGTCCACTCTCTTCTTAAAAACCTCCAGCGTTGGAGCACCCACAACTTCTGAAGGCAAGTTGGCAAGTCACAACTCCTCCCACGGTGCTTGCCTGCTCCCGCTTTTCGCACTCCCCTCTTCTCTCTGGGTTAGCCCCCGTGGTGGAATTCTTTTTTTTTTTTACTACCGGTTCTGTGGGCGTGGTGTGGTGTGGCTTGGTGGGTGTGACAGGGGAAGGATACTGCAAAATCTCCATTCCCACCCTACTCCTGGGAGAAGGATATGGCAAAATCCCCATTCCCTCCCCACTCCTGAGGGAAGGATACTGCAAAATCTCCATTCCCACAACATTCCTGAGGGAAGGATACTGCAAAATCTCCATTCCCACCCCATTCCTGAGGGAAGGATACTGCAAAATCTCCATTCCCACCCCACTCCTGAGGGAAGGATACTGCAAAATCTCCATTCCCACCCCACTCCTGGGGGAAGGATACTGCAAGATCTCCATTCCCATCCCACTCTGGGGCCAGCCAGAGGTGATATTTGCCGGTTCTCCGAACTACTCAAAATTTCTGCTAGCGGTTCTCCAGAACCTGTCAGAACCTGCTGATTAGCACCCCTGGTTAGCCCCCATCTCCCTGTGAATTCAAGGAAAGAATCTTCCTTCCCAAATCCCCCATTCTCTTCTCCTCCCCCGCCCCCTCAAAACCCCCACTTGTGCCCAGGTGCTTTTGTTTTACCCATCCGTGTTGCTTTCCTCAAGCAGGTGAGGGCTCCGTTCAGCCGGGAACATTCTTCCGTGCTGGCCCCGTATCTCTTCATCGTGTCTTTGACTTTCAAGTCGTTCATCTCCAAGAAGGCATCGAGAGTGAGGTCCTCTGGAATCCTCTGCAGAAAAGAGAGATGGAGGGGGGGGGGGAGAGAGATTTTCAGAAGAGGGTCAGACTCAGCTTCCTTCTCCCCACCCCTGAGGGAAAGTTTTCAGAGATTAAGTTGGAGGGTTGCTCTCCCGCAGTATTCGGGGACTGAATGAGTCAACCCCTTTGTGGTGAGGCGATGATGAAGGATTTCGCCAGGGTCAAAATAAGAGACCTCCGCACAATGCATTCAAAGCATTGCAACAGCTGCTTTGGCTCGTAATCCTTCCTGCATTTCTCTCCCTCCCTCTCTCTCTCTCTCTCTTTTTAAAACAAGAATAAAGGAAGAAGACATGGCTTTTCTGCTCAATGGCCCAGTCACTTCGGGCTTTCGGGCAATGACGAAGCAGAAGCGGGAAAGGCTGGCCCAGGTTCATGCACCATCAACCCTACGCTTCTCCCCCTTGCAAGCAAAAGAGCGACATTGTGCGCTGACCTTTGCCGGAATCGCAGCGTTGCCAAAACTTTCCACCCAGCATCGCAAATAGCTAGACGAGCCTGTTACAGCCAGCTTGCAGGAGCACATGCCAACGCTTTAAAGAGGCTTGCTTGGGGCACGCCTGGCTGGATGGCATGGGATGGGTGTGTGCTCCAACGCAGCTGGAAGGAACAAAATTAGGGGAAGCAGATTTCAATCGGCCCAATAAAGCTGGAGCAGGGACGGGACTTTCAGTAATCGAGGACGGAAGCTGGGCTAGGGATTGATTTCCACCCTCCCGAAATCAGAATAATAATAATTGGAATAGCTGCAGCAGAAAATACCGTTTGCCTGCAGGCAAGTACCGGGAGAGAACACAACATAGGCAAAGTTAACAGAAAATATAGAAGCTTAAATGCTTGGCGACTTTAGAATTCAAACATAGCTGCCACACAAGACCCCAGACTTAACAAGCATCAGTAAGATTTTTTTTTTAAATCTGGATAATGGATGCTGTAATACCTCTGGAGACATCAGAAAGATAGCAACCATTCTAGTAGGTGTCTTGGATGCCATTCGAAAACATCCGCAGCACCGCTTGAATACCATCTGTATTGACAAAATCGCCCTCAGTCAATTGCAAAAGGCAGCTTTACTTGGAAGAGCTTACATCCTGTGACAATATATCTTAGACACCATCAAACGTCAACCCCCGCCTATCTTGGGTCCTTGGGAAGGACTCAATAGGTAGACAAAAATGCCATCTCGTCTAAACATCTGGCTGTGTGACAAACCATAATTATAGGGTAACCCAGGGGTGAAATGCTCCCGGTTCAGTCCGGATCGGGCGATCCGTTAGCGCAGCACATGGTTCGGAGAACCGGTAGCGATGGCGGTGCGAGGCTCCACCCACCCGCCCAGGTGTCGTTACTTCCTGCTTTTAAAAGGTTAAAAAAAGGCTCTGACGATTGCGCGCCACAGCTGATCACACCCCCACCACGTATCGTTCTACTTACCTTCCCAAGCCTCCTTTTGGTGTGCACTGTACATGTGCCCATGTGCCCACACCTCACATTTGGTGCGTGGTGTGCACTGCGCATGCGCATGTGCAGCACGCATTTGGCTCATGGCGCGCACACGCAGCCAACGAACCGGTAGTAAACCGGTTCAGATTTCACCACTGGGGTAACCTATAGGTTAGATTCACAGTCAAAAATTGGAGGAAACATCATAATTCAAGTCCAAGGAGTAAGAATTATTGGTAGCATCTGAGGCAGTTCCAAGCAAGCTATTAAAAAATAAAAAATAGAGCATTCAGGTCCAACAAATTTAAAGTGTCCAAACATCAAGAGAGTTCTACAGATATTGCTCCAAAAACTCCAATCATGATTAGTATAACAGCAAATTTCTTTTTCTGTAAGTATTTGACTCCGATTTGCAAGTCATGGCATTTTGTAAATTTTTTTGGATTGCTTTTCCTAAGTCCTAGCATCACTTGGTATAGTAACAACAATAAATCAAACTTTCTTGTTTTCAAAAACTGTTATATCAGACATGTTAAGAAAATTATTATTAATAATTATTATCACTTACATAGGATGACTCCCAACAACTCTAATGCTAGAGGGTCACACGAAAATTAAAACAGATTTAATTGAAACTGGCTTTTAAACATAATTCAGTTCAATGCATTAATAAGATTACTCTCCGAAAGCAGGCAATTATTATTATTTAATAGTCTCTCCTTCAGCCCACTATAATTACAATTTCATAAGGTCCTTGGGAAGTCTTGAGGAGCTTCAGCTTCAGATGTACATCTTAGCACTAAATGCCTATGGAGATTCTCAATCATCCAGGTCGTAGTTGTCCCAAAGGTGCTTTTTCAAAAGGCAACTGGACTTTGTTTTTTCCTTGAAGATGTTTTGCTTCTCATTCAAGAAGCTTCTTCAAGTTCTCCAGACCTGAAGTTCTCCAGAACTGAAGAAGCTTCTTGGATGAGGAGCAAAATGTCTTCAAGTAAAAACAAAGTCCAGTTGCCTTTTGAAAAAGTACCTTAGCTCCAAGTTATTGGAGGAGCCTGGTTTAGCTCAGCAGACTAAAAGCATAGTGATTTAAACCAGCTGTCTGCAATTACTGTAAGTTCGAATCCCACCAGGCTCAAGGTTGACTCAGCCTTCCATCCTTTCTAAGATAGGTTAAATGAGGACCCAGTTTGTGGGGGCAATAAGCTGACTTTGTATAAATATACAAAAGTATGAAGGCTATTGCTTAGCGCATTGTAAGCCGCCCTGAGTCTCCGGAGAAGGGCGGCATATAAATCAAATTTTAAAAAAGAAGTTATTATTCCCTCCAATTCGAGAACCAATCTGTGAGAGGGAGAGAAGGTCTTTCCGTAGGCCAACTACCTAACGAAGTACGGTAATAAGTCCAAAGTACAGAGGGGATTCAAATTGAGAGCATCCAGATTCGTGACTCCGTCTCACAGGCACAGAGCTGCATCAGCTGTCAAAACACAGGCTTTGCCTTAATACATGGAAGCCTATGGCGGGAGTCTAGAAAGGAAAAGGGCCGTGTGCAGCCCAAAAGTATGCCAGGGAGGGTTAGATAACTGAGAGCAGGCCGAGATCCAAGTCACGAAGCCAAGGAGCTGCAGCGTGTGCTAGAAATCTGTTCTAACACCAGATGATGCAAGAACATGGCTTAATGTGTACTGTACTTTCACAAAACAACAGCTTTTTGCTTCTAGAAGGGAGGTGGGATCCCTCTCCCCTTTTCTTTCCTCCTCTTCCCTGAACAAAAAAAAAAAAAGCAAGAAAAAAAAAAGCAAGCCAGAAGGCATAGAACTGGAATTATCCACCCTAAGCAACATCAATGCTCCAAAGCTGTGTTTCTCAATCCTAGCAACTTTTAAGATGTGTGGACTTCAATTCCCAGAATTCCCCAGCCAGCATTCTTGGTTGAGAAACATTGGCTTATACCAGTGCTTCTCAAATAGTGGGGCGCGCCCCCCGGGGGGGGGCGCGAGGCTCCATAAAAGGGGGCGCATTTGACCTCGGCATCTGATTGGCTGTCCAAAACCCTTGTGACACCAGCCTGTCGGAGCCATCTTTAGTGTGGGACGTCCGTCCACACTTACTTTGTTGCCCGACGGATGTGCGCCCAATTGATGCTCAAATGACTGACAATGACCTTCTCCTGTGAAACATAACGCTGCCCCAATTAATCAAACTTGCTAAAGAAATCGGGCTACTGCTGCTGACATTTGCATCGATAGTGAGCATTAAGCCAGTACATGTGACTGCGCATGCTCCTCCCTTTCAAGGAGAACAGACCTTTTTCTAATAATGATACTATTTACAGTCGCGCGGGGGGCACGAAAAATGTTTTCTTCTTCCTAGGGGGGCATGACAGAAAATAATTGAGAAGCACTGGCTTATACAGAGGTGGCCTTCACATAATTTAACAATTGGTTTGCCCAGAATCGAACATGTAAGAGCGTGTGCTTGCTTGCTTTGCGCGCGCGCCTTGCAGAAATGCGCACTGCGTCAAAACCACAGTGATTGTATAGCATGGGATAGCTTCGCTTGTGCCTTGCGCACATGCCCGCTGCATCAAAAACACAGTGATTGTATAAGACGGGATAGTGCCGAGGCGCCACTTGCCGTAACTACCGATTTGTCTGAACTGGTTCGAACCGGCTGAATCCCACCCCTGGGCTTATAGGCTGGAAGGATGATGATGATCATGACCAGTGAAGGTTACGACAGATTCCCCCCAAAAAAGTATTTACAACATTATTTTAAGTTCTAATGGCCCCCGATCACATAACTGCATTTTGGGCACTTGGTATTTACAGCTGCTTGCCAGCATCCTGCAATCCCCATGACTGCGATTTATGACATTTTTGTCAAAAACTGTATTTCAAAAATATACCATAGCGAACAATGGGTTTGCTAAACGACCGCAGGTTCATTGAACCACCACCATGGTGTTGTAAATGACCGCCATTTTTTTAAAAAAAGGTCATAAAATCAAGTCAGTCACATGATGAACCACTCTATGACTCTCGTGATTTAGGATTGTAATGATTAGGCTCCACTGTGGTCGTAAGTCGAGGACTACTGTACAGTAGTGTGAAGTCAGGAAAAAACGTAATTCAGGTTATCCCACGTCAAGCTTTGCATATTTTGCTATTTATCTGTATCTTGGCTGGCTAGTTTAATGCTCCGCGTAGGGCGATCCCTGAAAATGGGTTACTTCAGTACTCAGATTAAGTATGTTGCTTGGAGGACAACAGACACACCCCATTATTTGCGTAAGGCATTGACTATCCTGGATAATTCAGAATAAGAGCTGGAAGGGACCTTGAAGATCTTCTAGTCCAACCCACTGCTCAAGCAGGAGACCCCTACACCATTTGAGACAAGTGACTGTCCAGTCTCTTCTTAAAAACCTCCAGTGATGGAGCACCCACAACTTCTGAAGGTAACTTCTGTTCCACTGGTTAATTGTTCTCACTGTTAGGAAGTTTCTCCTTAATTCCAGGCTGCTTCTCTCCTTGATTAGTTTCCATCCGTTGTTTATTGTCCTGCCCTCTGGTGCATTGGAAAATAAGTTGACACCCCCCACCCTTCTATGTGGCAGCCCCTCAAATACTGGAATATTGCTATCATGTCACCCCTAGTCCTGTAGTGTAGAGCGGCACCGTCTTCCCACCAAACCAGAAGATGGATTTCCCCCTCTTGTCAACCTGATGCAAGCATGTGTAAGATATATCAGTTTCTAGATAT
Organism: Ptyas mucosa; assembly: GCA_012654045.1. Classification (NCBI taxonomy): domain Eukaryota; kingdom Metazoa; phylum Chordata; class Lepidosauria; order Squamata; family Colubridae; genus Ptyas; species Ptyas mucosa. The sequence goes on from WNWU01000013.1 coordinate 19,016,235, forward strand.
CAAGGGCAAACTGTAACGCGGCTCTTAAGTGGTTTGAAAGTGGCACCTGAAAAGAGAGAAAGCTTGTTTTGCCACAAGCACACATTTATCTAGGCCAGCACCAAACAGGCAGCACCCACAGAGAAAAGGTGACATGCCTTTAAGAGGGATTAAAAGAATATTAAAAGGAGTGGCACGGTTGCATTTTTTTTATCACCAGAGCAAAGTATACCCTTGAAAGCTGGCTGGTAAATCCATGCACAGTGGAGGTACTGAAAGGGACAGACTGAAAACAGAAAAAATAGATTGGAAGAATTGACAAAATAATTTTATCTGCCTCTTCCATAAAAATACACTTATTTATTTACCTGATGAAGCAGGTTGAGTTAAGAAATAATAACTGGCCCAAAGACACCCCATTAAGGTAAAGGTAAAGGTTCCCCTCGCACACATGTGCAAGTCGTTCCTGACTCTAGGGGGTGGTGCTCATCTCCGTTTCAAAGCCGAAGAGCCAGCACTGTCCAAAGAAGTCTCCGTGGTCATGTGGCCGGCATGACTAAACACCAAAGGCGCACGGAACGCTGTTACCTTCCCACCAAAGGTGGTCCCTATTTTTCTACTTGCATTTTTTACGTGCTTTCGAACTGCTAGGTGGGCAGAAGCTGGGACAAGTAACGGGAGCTCACCCCTTAAGGCGGCACAAGGGATTCGAACCGCTGAAAGGGTATGTAAAACATTTCTCTACAAAACATTTACAGTTCAGAAGTTTGCTAAACAGCACATTTCAAATGGAAAGTGGGGTGTTTTGAGAATTTTTGTCAGAGCTTTGAGCTAGACAGAAAGCTGTCTTAGGTTTGAAGTTTGTTGTGTTTGAAACACATCACTTTGTGGTCTTAAACTTGAAACAGTTTTTTTTGTTTTATGAATTTGGGGTTACGGCCCATCATTTCCATGGCTGAAAGTAGATGTGACCTTGACTTTGCCTGCCCTAATACATCACTAAGGGCTGTATAACACTGCAGAATAATATGCCCTATCCAGTGGTGGGATTCAAAAATTTTTACTACCAGTTCTGTGGGCGTGGCTGGGTGGGCGTGGCATGGCTTGGTGGGCATGGCAGGGGAAGGATACTGCAAAATCTCCATTCCCTCCCCACTCTAGGGGAAGGTTACTTCAAAATCCCCATTTCCTCCCAATCAGCTGGGACTCAGGAGACAGAGAATAGATGGGGGTAGGGCCAGTCAGAGGTGATATTTACTGGTTCTCTGAACTACTCAAAATTTCTGCTACCAGAACTGGTCAGAACCTGCTGAATACCACCTCTCGCTCTATCACCCTATTCCTCTCCTTGGTGATCTCCAAAAGCTAAGCAGAGAGGAACCTGGTTAGTTTCTGGATGGGAGACCACCAAAACATCTCCAGGCACTTGGTCAATGTTTCTTAAACTTGGCAACTCTTAAGATATGTGAACTTCAAATCCCAGAATTTCCCGGCCAGCCATATATCAAAACCAAAGCAAATGACTTCCATTTTATGGCCAAGAAAAGTGTATGGATAAGACCATGAAAACATCAGAAGCTAAGCTCAACTCAAAGGGGACTTGATAGATGATATCGGATGACAGTCATACCCATAAAACCACACGATTAACTGTCAATCAATGAAATTAAAAAGTGGCACGAGGCTGGAAAAGTCATGGAGGAGGAGGAGGAGGAGGAGGAGGAGGAGAAGGAGAAGAAGAAGAAGAAGAAGAAGAAGAAGAAGAAGAAGAAGAAGAAGAAGAAGAAGAAGAAGCTGTGAAAAAAAGTCATAAGTCACTATTTTCAGCACCGTTGTAACTTTGATCACTAAATGAACTGTTGTTAAGTCGAGGATTACTTGTATTAAGTTTGCCATAGAGTTGTTTATAAAAATAATAAAAGCAGGATATAAATCAAATAAATAAAAAATGGAGCAAGAAACTGCACCAGGAAACTAAAATCAGGGATTGAAAAAAAAATCACTAATTTTTTTTAAAAAAATGTCTAGACAAGATTAAAAATAAAACACAATCACAGAAAAATATCAAAAATTATTTTGGGTAGGAGATTACCATGAAAACAATTATTTTCTTTAGCTGGAGAACATGTTCCAATCTGCTCAATTGCCATTTTCCTGAAGTGCTGGACAATTCCTGCCTTTACCAGCTTAATTGTATGTGTTTTCTGGGGAAGAGGAGAAATGTAATGCAAACATCTGGAACATTCCAGTTCAAGGAACATTGATTAGTTTGTTCATTAACATAATTATGCATGCTGAAAAACTGGCAATCTCCACATTTCATGTGCTATCTTCTCACATAATCGGTTGCCAGAACTGGATCCTGGAACATGTTGTTAATGCTTGCCAATGGGCTGGCTTGCATCCAGAATCTTAAAAAGACCTGCTGTCAGTTTGCAGAGGAGGTTGGGAGTACAGTAAGAGCAGTGGTGGGTTGCTACCGGTTTGCCCCAGTTCGGGCGAACTGGTAGCGGTGGCAGCAGGCTCCGCCCACCCGCCTGGATATCATCAAAAATGCTCTGCGCCCACACAGAAGGTTCTGTGCATGCACAAAAGTGCCACACGCCTCCAAAGTGAGCACGCGCGCCCGCAAAGGGAGCATGCGCACCCGCAAAGGGAGCATGCACGCCCATACGCTCCCAATAGTGAATCAGTAGCAAAGAAAATTGAAACCCACTACTGTGTAAGAGCCAATGAGAATAGTTGATTTTTACTCACTCCTGCATCTATACCCGTGATGGCGAACCTAGGGCACTCATGCCACAGGTGGCATGCATAGCCATATCAGTGGGCACGCAAGCTCAGCTCGTGTGCACGTGCCGGCCAGCTGATTTTCAGGTCTTCTGGGCCCACCAGAAGTAGGGAAACAGGCTGTTTCCTACCTCCGGAAGGCCTGGGGAGGGGTGGGGAACGCCTGTTTTTGTCTCTCACCTGGCTCCAGGGCCTCTCTAGGAGTCTGGGGAGGGCGAAAACAGCCTTCTCCACCCCCCAAAGGTCCCCCAGAGGCCGAAAACGGCCCGTTTGATAACTTCCAGTGAGACTGGAAGGCCCGTTTTTTGCTATCCCCAGCTTCCAGGGCCTCTCTAGGAGTCTGGGGAGGGCGAAAACGGCCTTCTCCACCCCCCAAAAGTCCCCCAGAGGCCGAAAACGGCCTGTTTGATAACTTCCAGTGAGACTGAAAGGCCCGTTTTTTGCTGTCCCCAGCTTCCAGGGCCACTCTAGGAGTCTGGGGAGGGTGAAAACAGCCTTCCCCTCCCCCAGAGGCTGAAAACGGCTCGTTTGACAACTTCCAGTGGGACCGGAAGTTGTCAAATGGGCCGTTTTCGACCCCCGGGGGATCTCGGGGGGGGGGGGCGCGGAGCTGTTTTTGCTCTCCCCAGACTCCTAGAGTGGCCCTGGAGCCAGGTGAGAAAAAAAAACAGGCCTACCGGGCCATCGTGTGCCAGGAGTGGGGGGAGCTGCACACACATGTGCGGGGGTGAGGCACATAGAATTATGGGTGTGGGCGTGCGCACGTGCGACCCCCCCCGCCCCCCCTTCCTGGCACGCAATGGCAAAAAGGTTAGCCATCACTGATCTATTCTTATTAAAAACTTTCAGTGTGCATCTTTTTGTTTTGAAACCAAAACATCAGGCAACAATGCCAACCCAGATCTAGGGATCTCGGCAGTTTTCCTGGTGAAAATCTCCTTTCACTGTTGTTTGGTCTAACATCATGATTTAATAGGGATATACAGCATGGGTCATAATAATGAATTTTTTTTTTTTTGGAATGGGGAGAGATTAAAAAAAATTGATTGAACTGCTAGGGCCGTGATGGCGAACCTATGGCACGCGTGAAACAGGTGGCACATGAAGCCATATCTGTGGGCACGCGAGCGTTGCCCTAGCTCAGCTCCAACACGCATACACGCACCGGCCAGCTGATTTTCGGGCTTTCCAGACCTACCAGAAGTCCGGAAATGGGCCATTTCCAGCCTCCGGGGGAGGCGGGGAAGGCCATTTTTGCCCTCCCTAGGCTCCTAAAAAGCCTCTGGAGCCTGGGGATGGTGAAAAACGGGCCTACCTGGCGCACCGTGCCATCATGTGCCAAAAGCGGGGGGAGGGCGGGGGAGGGGGTTGCACGCACATGCATGGGGGGGCGGGCCGCATTGAATTATGGGGGTGGGCACGCACGCAACAGACACCCCCGCACTTCCCCCGCTTTTGGCACGCGACGACAAAAAGGTTAGCCATCACTGTGCTAGGGCTTCTGAGCAACCCAGGAAGAGTCTGGTTCCTTAATCAACACTAGGCTGGATCCTTGCTGAGAAATGCATAAAGAATTTTGCAATTGCTGCTAAAGTATCAAAGGTCAGAATTCAGGCGAAGCAGAACCCCGGGACACCTGTCAGCTCAAGAGGAATGCATCCTTCACATACACACACAAAGACACACAAGTGCAATATTCTAGCTCAAGCAAGCTATTATTAGCAAACAAGATCAGTGCCAATTTTGGGAGATGCGTAGACGCCTTGTTCTTATTAAACCTTGTGCCTGGGCTGGGCTGCCCCAGCTAGTAACTGGGGAAAGCCCAGAGGTCTGAAAGCAACTCATACAAATATGTTCCCTGAATCTAGAAAGCTAGCATATCAAGGACAGAGAGTAATTCTGGCAAAGATTTAATCCTGGCTAAATTATTCCAAATGGAGGCTGATAGGCTTAGAAAACTCCTAAACTAAGAAAACTTATATTGAGAACCCTTGTGAATTAAGGAAGGAGAAAAGAGCCTTGGATAGTACAGTGGTCTAAAGCACCCTGTTATTAACACCAGCTGCCTGCAATTATTGCAGGTTCAAATCTCACCAAGGCTCAAGGTTGACTCAGCCTTCCATCCTTTCTAAGGTAGGTAAATTGAGGACCCAGTTTGTGGGGGCAATAAGCTGACTTTGTGTAAATATATAAAAGTATGAAGGCTATTGCTTAGCGCATTGTAAGCCGCCCTGAGTCTCCGGAGAAGGGCAGCATATAAATCAAATTTTTTTAAAAATGCAAATGAATAGCAAGCCTGATACTTGCTTTTCTAAATTCAAGACTGCTGTTTTGGTTCCTTACTCTTTTTAAATTTGATGGGTCATTAAATTCAAAAGTTCCCCTCCTGTCTAAGCCATCCAAGTTTCATCACAGGAATTTTAGAACATCAGAATGGAAAGTAAGGGAAAGATTTAAACACACAGCCAATGTGATTATATTTAGATTTTCCTAGTGACTTTTATTTGGCAAGCTGACAGGGGAATTCTGGGAACTGAAGTCCATACAGCTTAAAATTGCCAAGACTGAAATAGACACGTGGCCTGATGAATTTACCATGTAAGTGTAAATCTATAATGCCGAAGGAAAATCCCACACTGGGAATCATTAGGAATAGATCTACCAATATCAAATTGCCACTATAAGACAGTGCATCCATGTTTGAAAGTTCTATAAAGTTTAACTCAATGTATCTCAAAAAGCATTTACCAACCGATGAGGATAGCCAGAATGTTCAAGAACAAATCGGAGAAGTGCTGGAAGTGCCATCAGACCCCAGGATCTTATTACCATATGTGGTGGACATGCGTAGAAGCAAGGAGATTTTGAACTAAGATACACACATGGTTGGAAAAAATGACAAAGAGACATACTGATTTTAAACCAGAGATATTTTTATTAGGGATCTTACCAGAGACATTGAACAAAGAATTGCAATATTTAATTGTGAATATATTAACAGCAGCTAGAATCGTATTTGCAAAAAACTGGAAAGATGATTACTGATGAAGAAATTATTAAGAAAATGTTGGATTGTGCCGAAATGAGTAGATTGATATTTGAAATAAGAGAACAGGAAGATAAACAATATTATTTGATATGGGAGCTATTTTATCAATGGATAGATAATAAAGTATGGAGATGAAATATTATATATGAAATGAAGTTTGGATAAAATGTTCAAGCACTTTTTTTTTTTTACTTAGAGGTAAGAATACCTGTCATATAATGAGAGTTTGAAAATTTTGAGAGCACAAAATGATTTTCACCGATCGAAATACTGCCTGTGAAGGTTGATGTTTTTTATGTTGTTTCTGTTTAAAAAATAATTTTTTTTTGCAAAAAATAAAAAAAAGAAGTTGGTGTAAGTTTCAAAAGAAAGAGAAATCGGGTAAGGATTTCAGCAAAAACTGTATGTCTATAATCTGAAGGATATTTAATATCCTTTAACTCAGTGGTGGGTTTCAAAAAAATTTACTAGTGGCTTGGTGGGTGTGGCATGGCTTGGTGGGCGTGGCTTGATGGGCATGGCAGGGGAAGGATACTGTAAAATCTCCATTCCCACTCCACTCCAAGGGAAGGATACTGTAAAATCTCCATTCCCTCCCCAATCCAGGGGAAGATTACTGCAAAATCCCCATTTCCTCCTGATCAGCTGGGACTCGGGAGGCAGAGAATAGATGGGGGCGGGGCCAGTCAGAGGTGGTATTTATTGGTTCTCCGAACTACTCAAAATTTCTGCTACCGGTTCTCCAGAACTGGTCAGAACCTGCTGAAACCCACCTCTGCTTTAACTGGAATTCGCAGTCTACTTTCTAGCACCTGGGCTTTCTACAGTCCATTCTGGGTACATTATCTTTATAAATTACTTAAAGGAGAGAATAGAAGAGACACTCATGAAATCTATGGATAATACAAAGCTGGAAGGTTTTCTAACAGCTCCAAAACACAACCACAAATTTCAAAATAATCTTGAGAGGCTTTGGGCCTCATCCAACAAAACAAGATTCCGTGTTGAGAAATGCAAGATCCTGCATTTAAGCAGGAAAAACCGGGTGCACAGGTACAAGTTAGGCGGTAGCTAACTTACTTAGGGAAAAGAATCTGGGTATCTTGGTAGACCTTGGGTTAAGCACGAGCCAGCAATGTGCTACAACTGCCAAAAGAGCCAAGGCAGTTTTTGGGCTAAAGTCAACAGAGATATAATGTCAAGATCACAGGAAGTTTTAATATCACTCTGTGTTGGAACACTGCCCAGTTGTGGTCATCAATACAAAAAGGATGCTGAGGAACAGGAAATAGTGCAGACAAAAGTGAAAAAAGATTATAAGAGGCTAAGAGGTCAAATCCGATGAAGAGCTATTAAAGGTAAACAGAAGGTCAATGGGAGATATGGTAGCAATCTTCTAATGCTTGAAGGGTGTCGCAGGGAAGAGGGTGTGGACTTATTTTCCAGTGCTCCCAAGGATAAGACAAGAACCAGTGGGAAGAGGTTTTTCAGAGAGAGAGAGAGAAAGAGAGAGCCAAACCTGAAATAAAGAGGAATTTCTGGATTACGAGAGCTACTAAGGTGTGGAATAGTTTGTCTTCTAAAAATCATGTGCTCCATCATTTGAGGGTTTCAAACAAAGGTTAGAGAGCCATCTGTCTGAAACGAGTTTTTCAACCTCAGCAATTTTAATAGAATAGAATAGAATTCTTTATTGGCCAAGTGTGATTGGACACACAGGGAATGTGTCTTTGGTGCATACGCTCTCAGTGTACATAAAAAGACAAGAGACGTTCATCAAGAATCATAAGGTACAACACTTAATGATAGTCATAGGGTACAAATAAGCAATCAAATCATATTAGGAAACAATCAATATAAATTGTAAGGATACAAGCAATAAAGTTACAGTCATGCAGTCATAAGTGGGAGGAGATGGGTGATAGGAATGATGAGATGACTAATAGTAATAGTAATGCAGACTTAGTGAATAGTTTGACAGCGTTGCGGGAATTATTTGTTTAGTAGAATGATGGTGTTCAGAGAAAAAACTGTTCTTGTGTCTAGTTATTCTGGTGTGCAGTGCTCTATAGCGTGGTTTTGAGGGTAGGAGTTGAAACAGTGTATATCCAGGATGTGAGAGGTCTGTAAATATTTTCACAGCCCTCTTTGATTCGTGAGGTATACAGTTCCTCAATGGAAGGCAGGTTGGTAGCCATTGTTTTTTCTGCAGTTCTAATTATCCTCTGAGGTCTGTGTCTGTCTTGTTGGGTTGCAGAACCAAACCAGACAGTTATAGAGGTGCAGATGACAGACTCAATAATTCCTCTGTAGAACTGGATCAGCAGCTCCTTGGGCAGTTTGAGCTTCCTGAGTTGGCGCAGAAAGAACATTCTTCGTTGTGCTTTTTTTGATGACGTTTTTGATGTTAGGTGTCCATTTTAGGTCTTGAGATATGATAGAACCTAGAAATTTGAAGGTCTCTACTGTCAATACTGTGCTGTCTAGTATTGTAAGAGGTGGTAGTATGGGAGGGTTTCTCCTAAAGTCTACCACCATTTCTACGGTTTTGAGTGTGTTCAGTTCCAGATTGTTCCAGTCGCACCACGAGGCTAGTTGTTCAACCTCCCATCTGTATGCAGATTCATCGTTATCTCGAATGAGACCAATCACTGTTGTATCATCTGCAAACTTCAGTAGTTTAACAGATATACCATATAAATATATTTCACCTTCTAGAATTCCCCAGCCAGCACTGGTTGGGCCAAGTTTGGAAGTTGAAGTTCCCACAATTTAAAGTTGCTCAGATTGAGAAATACTGGTGAAGGGTCCTCCCTGGGCAGCAGGTTAGACTAGAAGACCATTAATGTCTTTTCCTAGATTCTGTTATCTTAACCGCTATGCCAAATTGGCTTTAGGTAAGAAATGTTAACATCGTTCTTTAATCTATGCAGAACAATGAACATTCAAGTCTTGAGTTTGGTTTGCATCTTTAAAATAAATCGTAAAATTGAGCTGGCTAATTTGGGAAATACTGTGTAAATCACTACAAGTAATCCTCAACTTATGACCCTAATGGAGTTTGGCCATCACGGTTATAAGTCATGATGGTCATAAATTGGGTCCCTCAAATCATGAGTGTTTTGCAGCACTCACTAAGTGAACACCGCAATAGTTAAGCAAAGCAATGTTTGCTATGGGCTAGTTTTGCCAAAAATCGTTAGTCAATGGCAGTTTTCAACAAAACTGTTATAAAATGCAGTCATGTGACTGTGACATGCTGTGAGCTGCCATCAACCGTTTTCAGTAAAGTTACATAAAGTTGTAACTTCAAACAGTCTCAAAGCAACCAGTCATAAGTCGAGGACTCTCTGTAATCAACATAGATGGATTTGCCCAGCCAGCTAGGGAAAAATGGGATTGCTTGATTTCTGGCATGGGATGCCAACACAGCCATTATCCAGCCTTACAATTTCTTAGACTTGTGTTTGTAAAGCAGAGCACGCTAGCATTGAAACTTCTCAAAAATAAAGTTCAAAAGTACAAACCTATCTAAAAATGAAACTTTTTACTTGAAGTGGTTCCCCTTCTTCAGAAATAGAGAGGATTGCTTGCAGTTGTCCAACTGTATGAGCAAAGGTGTCCCTAAGTCTCATATCCTAGGAGCGAACACAGTGGTGGGTTTCAATTTTTTTTACTACCAGTTCTGTGGGTGTGGCTTGGTGAGCGTGGCATGGCTTCGTGGGCATGGCATGATGGGCGTGGCAGCGGAAGGATACTGTAAAATCTCCATTCCCACCCCACTCCAGGGGAAGGATACTGTAAAATCTCCATTCCCTCCCCAATCCAGGGGAAGGTTACTGTAAAATCTCCATTCCCTCCCGATCAGCTGGGACTTGGGAGGCAGAGAATAGATGGGGGCGGGGCCAGCTTTGCTGGCTGGGGAATGAAGTCCACACATCTTAAAGTCGCCAAGGTTGAAAAACACTGAAGTAAATAAAGCACCTCACTTCTCAAATTTAATAAGAAGGCAACTGGAAGGAAAATGAAATGAGATAAACATTTCCAAACCAACTTTGAACACTGAAGTCTAAAGCAGCTTATCAGAGAAGTGGGGGGTGGTGATAGGATGATTCTTTAATTACCATGAAATTGGAGCAAGGGGGATAGAATCAAGATCACGTGAAGTGTTAATACTACTTTATAAAGCCTTGGTAGGGCCACACTTGGAATATTGCCTCCAGTTTTAATCGCCCCGATGTAAAAAAGATGTGGAGACTCTAAAAAGAGTGCAGAGAAGAGCAACAAAGATGATTGAGGGACTGGAAGCTAAAACATACAAAGAACAGTTGCAAGAATTGCCTATGTCTAATTTAATGAAAAGAAGGACTAGGGGAGATATGATAGCAAGGTTCCAATATCTCAGGGGTTGCCACAAAGAAGAGGGGGGCAACCTATTCTCCAAGGCACCTGAAAGTAGGGCAAGAAGCAATGGGTGGAAATTAATCAATAAAAGAAGCAACCTAGAACTAAAGATAAATTTCCTGACAGTAAGAACACTTAATCAGTGGAATGACTTGCCTCCAGAAGTTGTACATGCTCCAACATTGGAGCTTTTTAAGAAGAGAGTGGACAAACATTTATCTGAAATGGCATAGGGTTTCCTTCCAGAGCAGGGGATTGCACTAGCAGACTTCCAAGATCCCTTCCAACTCTGTTATTCTGTTAAATATTTTTTGACACCTGCCATTCCTCCCAATTATTTCATTGCTCCAAGCCATTGCAATTTCCCCAATGAATCCAGCTATCAAATACCAAAAACGAAAGGGAAAAAATATAGAAGGGTTGACTTGCTCAAACGTGCCTTGAAAGATAAGGAGTCGTTTTAACTATTTGGAATGCATCCCAACACAAACACGAGCAGGTATACAAACACACAGAACAACAACAACAACAACAAGCATATTCAGGGACGGATCTGATGGGGCATAGGGAGATAAAATAACCCACATTATTTTCCTGCATTACTTGCTTCCTTGCTCTATCTTGTTTTGTTAATCGAAATCTCAACAGAGAGTTTGCCAAGGATGGCGTTTCGGGTGGAAAGGTAAAGGTAAAGGATCCCCTCACACATATGTGCTAGTCCCGTGATGGAGAACCTATGGCACGGGTGCCACAGGTGGCACGCGGAGCCGTGTCAGTGGGCACGCGAGCGTTGCTGTAGCTCAGCTCCAGCACGCATGTGTGCGCCGGCCAGCTGATTTTTGGGCCTTTCGGTCCCACCGGAAGTTGGGAAATGGGCTGTTTCCGGCCTCCAGGGGCGTGGGGAAGGCCGTTTTCGTCCTCCCCAGGCTCCTAGAAAGCCTCTGGAGCCTGAGGAGGGTGAAAAACGGGCCTACTGGGCCCACTGTGCCATCACGTGCTAAAAGCGGGGTGGGGGGGCGCACATGTGCAGGGGCAGGGCACATTGAATTATGGGTGTGGGCACACATGTGGGCAACCTCACCACGCTCCCCCCGCTTTTGGCACACGATGGCAAAAAGGTTAGCCAACACTGTGCTAGTCGTTCCCGACTCTTGGGGGGTGGTGCTCATCTCCGTTTCAAAGCCGAAGAGCCAGCACTGTCCGAAGACATCTCCCTGGTCTTGTGGCTGGCATGACTAAATGCCAAAGGCACTTGGAACGCTGTTACCTTCCCACCAAAGGTGGTCCCTATTTTTCTACTTGTATTTTTTACATGCTTTTGAACTGCTAGGTTGGCAAGAAGCTGGGACAAGTAACGGGAGCTCACCCCGTTACGCGGCACTAGGGATTCGAACCGCTGAACTGCCGACCTTTCGATCGACAGGCTCATCGTCTTAGCTACTGAGCCACCGGGTAAAGCTGTATTATAAAATAAGCAGCTCTGAAGGAAAAAAAAAGATCAGTTTTACCATCTAAAGAACTTCTCTCCACTCCCCACCCAATTCCTCGAGTCTAAAATTAGCTAATTGTGCCACTGAGTCTATAGCACTTGATTTGCTCCAAGGGTGTATTTAACGCTTCACAAGTATGAATAGAACTCGCTTAGGGGGAAAAATATGCCCTTTTCCCAACTGATAAGCCCAGTTAAGAGGACGGCAGGCTAATTACAAAACACTTAAGACTGGACCTATTAGTAGATGGTTTATGAGTGATTTATTTTTACAGGTAGTTCTCCAATTACCATCACAGTTGGGACCATAGCTAAGCCAAGTACGGGTAGTCCTCGTCTTGCAACAGTTCATTTAGTGAACGTTCGAAGTTACAACTGCACTGAAAAAAGTGACTTATGACCATTTCCCGCAGTTACCACCTTTGCAGCATCCCCATGATCATGTGATCAAAATTCGGATGCTTGGCAACTGGCTCATATTTATGACCGTTGCTGTATCCCGAGGTCGTGTGATCCCCTTTTGCGACCTTCTGACAAGCAAAGTCAATGGGGAAGTCAGATTCACTTAACAACCGTGCTACTAATTTAACAACCGCAGCGATTCACTTAACAACTGTGGCAAGAAAGATTGTAAAATGGGGCATAAGTCATTTAATAAATTTCTCACTCAGCAACATACATTTTGGGCTCAACTGTGGTTGTTAAGTCGAGGACTCCTGCAGTTGTTAAGTGAATCGAGCCCGGTTTTCTGAATTTTTTTTTTTGCCATGGTTGTTGAGTGAATCTCTGCAGTTGTTAAGTGAAATATGAAGTCGCTAAATGAATCCGGATTCCCACATTGACTTTGCTTGTTGGTTGTGAAGTGCCCAAATTTTGATGATATGACCATGGGAAAGCTCATTATGAGGACCAATTGTAAGTAATTTACCAATGGTAAGTTTTCAATGCAGCTGTAATGCAACTTCTAATCCCTTGATGGCGAACCTATGGCACGGGTGCCACAGGTGGCACGCGGAGCCATATTGGTGGGCACGCAAGTGTTGCCCTAACTCAGCTCCAGCGCGCATGCATGCACCGGCCAACTGATTTTCAGGCCTTCCAGTCCCACCAAAAGTCGGGAAACTGGCTGTTTCCAGCCTCTGGAAGGCCTCTGGAAGAATGGGGAAGGCTGTTTTTGCCTTCCCCAGGCTCCTAGAAAGCCTCTGGAGCCTGGGGAGGGGGGAAAATGGGCCTACCAGGCCCACCGTGCCATCGCGTGTCAAAAGCAGGGGGAAGTGGTGGGGGGTCACGTGCACATGGGCGGGAGGGCAGGGCACATTGAATTATGGATGTAGGCACCCGCACCCGCGACCCCCCGCCGCTCCCCCACTTTTGGCACATGACGGCAAAAAGGTTAGCCATCACTGTTCTAATCAGTGCTGGGTTCCTCCTGGTTCGGCCCTGTTCCGCTGACAATATGACGTCACCGAACTGGTTCTGCCCCCCCCCCCCCCGGCGTTATTCTTACCTTTTATTTGGCCCCACCCCCAATCTATTGCTGCCTCCTGAGTCCGGGCTGATTGGCTAGAAGGAAAAAAACTGTAAACTCTTGCCGCTTGGGCTTCAAAGGGCCACCCTACAGCTGATCAGTGTTAAAAGGCAGTTTGGTGGTAGACCGGTGCCTCCAAAAACAAATGGGTAGACAGGTACAGCTCTGCAAGCAGTTAAAAGCCTGGTAGACCAGTACCTCTGCTAAATCCTAAAGAATTGTCACATGACCATCAAGCCACACCCACAAAATAAGCCACGCCCACAGAACCGGTAGTAAAAAAATTTAGAACCCACCTCTGCTTCTAATGTTTGCTGAACAAACAGTTGTAAGTCAAGGACTACCTACAACAGTAGATGATTTGACAGTATGGAGAGATCAATAGGAGATTCCAAGCTGTAAGCCCGACTAGAAAGTCAAAAACCCATCCAAGAAGGAGTCAGTGTCAAGCACTCCTGTGCTGCTGGCTAAAAAATACCAATATCCTCAATTTATGACTGATCACTTAGCAACCATTTGAAGTTATGATGGATATCCCACATCTGCTTGCAACCCGATTTTGAAGTAATGACAGGTGAATCCTCTTCCATGGTCACATTATCAAAGTTCAGATGCTTGGCAACTAGTTCATATTTATGACGGTCGCAGTGTCCCGGGGTCATGTGATCACCTTTTGTAACTTTCTGACAAGCAAAGTCAACGGGGAGGTCAGATTCACTTAACAACCATATTGCTAATGTAACTGCAGTGATTCACTTAGCAACTGTGGCAAGAAAGGTTGTAAAATGGGGCAAAACTCACTTAACAACTGTGTCACTTAGCAGCAGAAAATTTTGCAGGCTCTGTTAACAACTTGCTGAGGGAAAAGCCAGTTTTAATAGCCTTCCGGAAGGCCAGCAGGGTTGCCCACAACACCCGTGTGAGGTAGACAAAACTCAGAGAGAGCAGGTATTGCATCTGTGCGCCAGCTCCCTCTTATTTTGTCCCTCAAACAATCTTATGAAGTAAGCTGACTTGAGAGAAACTGATTAATCCAAAATCCCCCAAGAAAAAACCTAGCAGTTAGCTCGCAACTCATGTCTCCTGAAGAAAAGAAACGAAGATTTCTCTGTGGTACTGAAAGGATTTCTATTAAGTTATTGCAATAAATTGAATTAAAACCCAATCCCGCTATACAGTGTTTTAGTCAGACCCCATTTGGAATACTGTGTCTAGTTCTGGAGAATTCACTTTAAAAGAGATACTGATAAGATGGAGCCCAGAGTCGGGCAACAAAATGGTTCAAGGTCTGAGGGACATGCCAGGAGAGATTGGAGGAATTGAATATATACAGCCTGGAGGACAATACATATTGGATATTGGACTGGTTGTCCAATCTCTTCTTAAAAATCTCCAGCAATGGAGCACCCACAGCTTCAGAAGCAAGCTGTTCCACTGAATAATTGTTCTAATAGAATAGAGTAGACTAGGGTAGGGTAGGGTAGGCTAGGGTAGGGTAGGCTAGGGTAGGCTAGGGTAGAGTAGAGTAGAGTAGAGTAGAGTAGAGTAGAATAGAATAGAATAGAATAGAATAGAATAGAATAGAATAGAATAGAATAGAATAGAATAGAATAGAATAGAGGAACGGAACGAACGGAACGGAACAAAAGAGTTGGAAGGGACTTTGGAGACCTTCTAGTCCAGGGGTCTCCAACTTTGGGAACTTTAAGACTTGTGGACTTCAACTCCTAGAGTTCCTCAGCCAGCTTTGCTCTTGAAGTCCACAAGTCTTAAAGTTGCCAAGGTTGGAGACCCCTATTCTAGTCTAAGCCCTTGCTTAGGTAGGAAACCCTATACCATTTCAGACAAATGGTTGTCCAATCTCTTCTTAAAAACTTCCAGTTTTGGGGCATTCACAACTTCTGGAGGCAAGTTGTCCCACTGACGAATTGTTCTAACTGTCAGGAAATTTCTCCTTAGTTCTAAGTTGCTTCCCTCCTTGATTAGTTTCCACCCATTGCTTCTTGTCCTACCCTCAGTGCTTTGGACAATATCTTGACTCCCTCTTCTCTGTGGCAGCCCCTGAGATATTGGAAGACTGCTATCATGTCTCCCCTAGTCCTTCTTTTCATTAAACTAGACAAACCCAGTTCCTGCCACCATTCTTCATATGTTTTAGCCCCCAGCCCCCTAACAGCAATAGCGATATAGCTCTCTTAGACTTACACACTGCTTCTCATCTTACTTCACAGAAATGACTTAACAGAAAGAGTAGCAGAAGGTTGGAACCAACTTCCAGCAGAGGTAATGGGTCAATCATTGGTAAATGAGTTTAAACATACTAGAGATAAACACATGGCCATCACCCAATAAAAAAAATTTAAAAGTAAAATAAAGAAATAGTTATAAAACAAACTCGAAGGACAGACCTGATGAACCACTAAGGTATCTGCTATCAGTTTTCTATGTTTCTATATTTCTGTCTTCTTGCTGCCAGTCCATCACCTTCACTCTACTCACAGAGAGCTGGACTGATAGATGGATGAACAGATTTTGGTGGTTTCACCTACCTCAAGAACCGCGACATCCGGGCAAAGGAGGTCTCTCACACTCCGCAGCGTGACAGGCTGCGTGTCCTTCCTGCTCGCAGGAACTTTCCCAGTGGCCCAGTTCCATAAACACTCCATTGTTCACACGGCAATCTCTCCCCCCGAACTAAAGGATCTGACAGCCAGTCATTAGCCTGGCTTTAAATATAGGCTTTCCAGATTTAAAATGGAAGGAAAGAAAGAAAGAACCAAGGTAAGAAAGCAAGCCACTGTTTGAACAGAGCAGAGTTTTCCCACCCCTGAAACCAGAAGCTGCTTGGACAACATCGGCCTTTGGAAAGACAAGCCACTCTGGGATCTTGTGGAGTCAGCAGATATTTTAAATTGTAGTCGACGGGCTATTTATGAAAAAAAAAAAGGGAGGAGGGTCTCGGGGCTTTCCAACCTGTCTGGAAGATTTATTTTTGGAATTGGCTGAGCAGAAAGGGACACCAAACAGCATCCCAGCGCTGGGAAAATATAAAGGCAGAGAAAACGAGGAAAAAGGGGCTATTGGTCTGTTTGGAGAAGCCACCGGGGTGGAGTTTGTCTCTTCTGATATTGATCAGATGGAAAGCAGCCCTGTTTGCACTTTTCCCAGCTGTTTCTTTGACGGTGATGTTGTTATTCGTTCAATCGAGTCTGACTCTTGGCGTTTCTAAGTCTCTCCACATCTGTCAATCTTGCACTACTTCTTTGAGTTGATCTATTGCTTTGGCTGGTGTCAACTTTGGTGGTGTCCGGCGACTGTGTTCTTGGTCTCCTTTTACCATCTTATTCTTCCAAACATAATTGCTTTCTTCAGTGAATTCCGCCCCCCCCCCCAATGTCACATGGCCAAAATAAGTGAGGACCCCTTTTGCGATTTTGCCTTCTAACGACACGTCTGGTCTTCTGAACCTGGTCTCGGGGATATTTGCAAAAAGATCTGCAGTGCTAGTTAAAGGTCTTGGAGGTCCATAATAATCTGAGGTACAATATGCCTCAGCCCATTATACCTGACTGTTCTTTGCTGGTATGGATGACAGGCAGTGGTGGGATTCAAATAATTTAACACCCGGTTCTCTGCCCTAATGATCGGCCTGGTGGGCGTGGCCATGGTAGGCGTGGCCAGGGGTGTGTGACAGGCAGCATTCGGCCTCCTGCACCCCCCTGGGAGCAAAATCGGGCTGCAGGGGGAAACGTGCCACCACCCCTTGCGCCCCGTTTTGGGCCTAGGAGGCCTCACTGCAGCCACCTGGGAGCGAAAATGGGCTGGGGAGGGGGACGCTGCATTCCTTGTGCCCCTTTTTGGGCCTAGCTAGGAGGCCTCCCTGAAGCCTCCTGGGACCAAAAACGGGGACTGGAAGGAGCAGGGCAAGAAGGGACAGCGACAGTCAGCAATTTAACTACCGGTTCACTCAAATCGGCCCGAACCAGCTGAATCCCACCACTGATGACAGGAGTTGCAGTCTTGTTTCTCTGGCGGGCACCGGTTTATCGTGTCGGAATAAAATTGGGAAGATTTAAATCCCATCTCATTTTAAATGTCTCTAATCTCTCTCTCTGAATGCAAACAAAGAACCGTGATCACTAGGTTCTGGCTCCAGACAGATGAGTGTTTCCTTTTCTTTTTTTAAAATAGCACAATACCAAGTCATTAATATGCTGCGTATGATCATCCAACTCTTTTTCCAAATCTTTCATAACAAGCTTTACAAGGAAATTGGAGATTAAAAATAATAATTTTTTTTTTTACATTTTTGAACTACCCATCTCCCTCAAAGAGATACCATCCCGTGGAAGGGAGAAGGGAGAAACTGCTACAGGGTTGACGTTCGGTGGATGAAAAAAATCAAACTGTGTTGTTTCAAATATAAGAGGAATGCAAAAACATAGTAAATTTGACACTTAAAGAGATTAAAATGTTCCTTCTTGAATTCTTCACTTAGCCAGATATCTACGGAGAACGCATTGTAAGCCGCCCTGAGTCTCCGGAGAAGGGCGGCATATAAATAAAATTTAAAAAAACAATCTTTGAAAGCAAGCACCTTGGGGTTAATCAGATAGGAAGCTCTGCAGAAGAGGCCAGGATGACGACCTTATCTGCTTTAGTCCTAAGCAATTCAGGATTGAATTCTCCAACCAGTGAAGTGAAGGTAGATAAGTCTAAGCCGATGATGGCAAATCTATGACACACATGCCTGAAGTGGCACGCAAAGTCATGTCACCGGGCATGCACAGTGTCACCCGTTCCTCTTCTGGGTTTCTGGAGCGCATGCGTACGCGACGATCAGCTGACCTTTTTGCATGCAGCAGTGCCGAAAACTAGAAGAGCTGGTCTTCCGTTGTCCTGCATGAGCATGCACAAGGCCAGCTGATCGTCATGTGCGCATGTGTGCCAGAAACCCGGAAGAATAGCTGGCTGAAACCAGAAGTTTAGTAGCTGAAACCGGAAGTTCATTTTTAGGGGGGGGACGCATGCGCCCTGAGCAGCTCCTCTTCTGAATTGCAGCCCAGATGCACGGGCGTGCACGCGCATGCCCTTTTTGGCACTTGGTACCAAAAAGGTTCACCATCACTGCTCTAGGCAATAGACCTGACACTTAATGATGGATAGCAAGTTCAGATATCTTAAGAAGTTGGAGATAATCTTGATGAGTCAGTGACAACAGTAGATCAACCTGTGGTCGTGGAGACCACCATAGGATGAGAAGGATGAAGGTGGCTATATCCTTTGGTATCTGTGAGGATTCTCTTGGAAAGACATACAGGAGACATCTGAACCATGGAAGCAGGAAGGTATTATCTAGAAACCTAGCATCTATTCCCCTTTTGGTACAGAAATGAAGACACTGGAGATTGTCCCAAGATGCGGACAGCAATCTCGAAGTTGCTCAAACAGGACTAACAAAATGAAATTCAATGTAGAGACGTAATGCCATGACTGTAGTCCTGTTGGAGGTCTGAGCTGCCTTTTATCAGAGCGTTCCCCAGGATCATTCCCACATACAACAAATCAACCCAAAGTACTCAGTTGAGGTGCAGAAGATCTAGCTCAAATTATCCTACTTTGGACACATTATGCAAAGACCCAGCTCTCTGAAGAATAATTTAATAATGGGAAAGGTGGAACGAAAAAGAACAGAATGATCAGGTTGACAAGGTTGAGGGACTCAGTTACAGCACAACGGGTACACAGTTAGAAGACTTGAAATATCAGGTTAGGGAACCATCAGAATGGAGAAAACCTTTCAACAAACAGTCCTTGACATACGACCATAATGGAGCCTGCAACAGTGGTAGCAACACACCACTGCAAGTGAGTCATAAAATGGCTCGGCTACATGATCAGCCTGATTTTACAATGTTTTTTATGGCGGTTGTTAAGCCAAGTGTAAATGTGGCCATATTGCTGAGTGCCCAAAGTTTGGCCACATGGCCACAGAGGGAGCCCAACCATTGGAAAATTCAAATTTGGGTTGCAAATTCCCAAACGGTTGTAAGTTGAGGACTACCTCTATGTGGTCACTAAGAGTCGACCCCAATCTGATAGCACATAATCAATCCCTCAATTTAAAAAGGGAACATGTAAACAAAGACGGATCCAAGGGAAATTGTAGAGATTTCCAGAAATTGTAAAGATTGTGTCAGAATGAGCTGAGGCCTGCAGGAAATGTCTCAAACAACAATAACAAAAATTATCAGTTACAGAAGGAAAGGCAAAGAGGTTTTGGAAAGGGGTACATTGGTAATGGATGACAGCAAGAAGGCAGTGTGGGGTAGCTCATATTTTTAATCTCTCTTTTCTCAGGAGAACTGAAACTGTGGCTGGCCATTGTTGTGTGACCAGTAGGAGGGAGCTGCAGCTCGGAACAGAACAAGAGAGCATAAAAAAAACTCTTGGCTAATTTAAACAAATGCCCGTCTTGAGGGCCAGATGGTTACATCATAGTGTACTGAAGGAACTAGCAGAAATGCTAGCTGTAATCTTTGTGAACTCCTGAAGAATTTGCAAAAAAACTGAGGAGGAGTGCAAACACATTAGCAGAGGGAGTCAGAAAGATCTAGACCAGTGTTTCTCAACCTTGGCAACTTGAAGATGAGTGGACTTCAACTCCCAGAATTCTGCATCTTCAAGTTGCCAAGGTTGAGAAACATTGATCTAGACAGACTTCAACTATGGGCTAAAATAGGGTTAGAAGACACAGTCTCCTGGCTTCTGGACCAGCCTCTAACCACTAGAGCAGGGATCCCCAACCCCCAGGCCGTGGCCCATTACTGGGCCTTGAGCCGATCGGAACCGGGCCACGGAAGTGGCAGGCGAGCACATGTGCACATCCCCTCTTGCATGACCAGTGGGTGAGCTTGTGCGCGTGTACTCCATTTGCCCACCACTGGCACAGAACACAACAGCAATCCTGAGAAAGAAGGGCAAATGAGGATTTCTTAAGATGCTGAAGCTGGCAAGCTTGTTTTTGGGCAAGGTAACCATCCTTGAGACACATGTATGTGTCTAGCAGCATTTTCTGTGAAATATTGGTGTGGGGGGGTATGGCACATTAATTATGTACTGTGCAGTAGTCTTTGATTTATGACCATAATTGGGAACCAGAATTTCTGTCGCTAAGTGGTGCGGTTGTTAGATGAACCCAATTTTACGACCTAGTTTGCCACAGTTATTAAGAGAATCACACAGTGAATCTGGCTTCCCACACGTTGTTTGTTGAAAGCCAAGGTCGCTTGCCTCGGCAGACATGAAGGACTAGAAACTTGTTCTTTTCCGCCAAACATAAAAGCAGACATTCACAAGTTAAATTCCCCAGCTATCAGCCATTTTTTCTGCGCAATTGTTAAAATAAACACAGGATTAGATCGTAATAGTTCAGGAAAATGGGTTGCTAAACAAGTTTACTTTTTCCCCTGGTGGAAAGTTGAGCAGGGAAATTGGTTAGACGTGATAACATCTCATGCGTTTTGCTGATGTGTGTCTTTACTTGAAAACCGAGGCAGAAGTCAACAAAATTGTGCAAAAGCTGTCAGACCTCATCCCACAAAAGGAAGGGCTGACATGAAATACAATGCAGGTTGATGAATAATATAATATCTTTCCTGCTGTGCTTTTCCAAATAAAGGGAGACCTGGGACAAGCGGTTGGAAAAAATACCTTGCAATGAATTCTTGTGTGCACTTTTCCAACACCCTTCTCATGCCAGGACCTTTCAAACCACTCAGAGAAACCCCCCCACAGACACACCCCACAAAGTTTCCTCTTTAGAATGAAGTTATGATGTTAATAGAATAGAACATAATTCTTTATTGTCCAAGTATTATTGGACACACAAGGAATTTGTCTTTGGTGCATATGCTCTCAGTTTACATAAAGAAAAAATAAAATATATTCATCAAGAATCATAAGATACAACACTTGGTGATAGTCATAGGATACTAATAAGCAATCAAAACATACTAGGAAACAATAGTAATAATAAAATACTAGGAAACAATAAAAAGCCTTGTTGGAGGGAACACTTTAACAGCTGCCAGAAAATCATGTTGAATTTTAGTGAGGTTTAAAAGCAAGCTCACTTTATGGACAACGAACTCTGGAGATTATGTGTTGAGGAAGAAAATACGTCACAAAAACAGACTGCCAAAAAAACCCACCCCTCCCCACAAAAGGCATAAGAAGGCATAAGAAATCAGGGCATTATACATTGAATACTTTTCTGCACAGATAGAAACATTACTGTTCGTCCTCAGCTTATAACCACTACTGGGGCCAGAGTTTTTGCGTTAACAGAGGGATAGAATCAAGATCACGTGAAGTGGTAATACCACTTTATAATGCCTTGGTAAGGCCACACTTAGAATACTGCATTCAGTTTTGGTCATCACGACGTAAAAAGATGTTCAGACTCTAGAAAGAGTTCAGAGAAGATCAACAAAGATGATTTGGGGACTGAAGGCTAAAACATATGAAGAACAGTTGCAGGAATTGGGCATGTCTAGTTTAATGAAAAGAAGGGCTAGGGGTGACATGATAGCAATGTTACAATATTTGAGGGGCTGCCCCAAAGAAGAGGGAGTCAAGCTATTCTCCAAAGCACCTGAAGGCAGGGCAAGAAGCAATGGAGAGAAACTAATCAGGGAAAGATGCAACCTAGAACTAAGGAGAAATTTCATGACAGTTGGAACAATTAATCAATAGAATGACTTGCCTCCAGAAGTTGTGGGTGCTCCAACACAGGAGGTTTCTAAGAAAAGTTTGGACAATAATTTGTCTGAAATGGTATAGGTTTTCTGCTTAAGCAGAAGGTTCGACTAGACAACCTCCAAGGTCCCTTCCAACTCTGTTGTTCTATTATTCTGTTGCTGAGTAAGGCAGTTGTTAAGTGAGCTGTGCTCAATTTTACAACCTTTTTTTCCCATGGTTGTTAAGTGAATCACAGAGTCATTAAATGAATCTGGCTTTCCCCATCGACTTTGCTTGCCAGAAGCTGGCTGGGAAGATTGAAAATAGTGAGCCTGTGATTCTGGGATGTTGCAACCGTCATAAATACATGCTGGTTGCCAAGTTCCCAAATTCTAAACACATGACCATGGGGGTGGGGGTGGGGGGTTTGCTGTGCTGGTCGTACGTGTGAGGACTAGTGCTCAATGGTTGTAAGTATGAGGACAAGTCGTAAGTAACCTTTTTCAGTGCCATTGTAATTTCAAATAGACGCTAAATTAGTGGTTATAAGCCGAGGACTACCTGTATAGCAAATGGCAACAAATTAAAGTTCTTAAAGTGAGAGTAATACTAAATAAAAAATAGGGAGGTCACCTATACCCATTAACCACAACAATTATTCAATTATACCCATGCAAAAACCATGGACTTTCTTTGCCTTACCTCAGGGGTGTAACTGAAGGCCCATGGGCCACATCCAGGGTGCTTAAATCTGACCCGTGGGACCGGCCTGGAGACAGCAAAGGACCAGCCCGTGGTGCCTCTGCCAGCAAAAAGGGGCTCCCGATCTCCGTTTTTGGCTGGGATGGCCTCCTGCAACCCTCTGCCAGTGAAAATGGAGCTTTTCGCTGGCAGAGTGTTGCAGAAGGCCGTCCCAGCCGAATATGGAGATCAGGAGCCCCTTTTCGCTGGCAGAGCACTCAGGCCACAACAGGCACCCCAACACAAGTGACATCAAGCTGGCCATGCTCACCCTGGCCCTCTGAGGTCAAACACAACACCGATGCGGCCCTCAATGAAATCGAGTTTGACACTACCGCCTTACCTGGATGACGTCCTTCCGCAGATTTACAAGGTACAACCAGTCACTGAGCCTGGGATAGCTGTTCAGCTCAACCGTCCTGTCATTTAAGGGGACGCTGAGCTTGCACTGTAACTGGATACCAATATAACGGACCAGCTTCACCTGTGGAAGGAGGAGAAAAAGATTAAAATGGCTCCAAGAAGTGAGTCAGAAACAGCAAAATGGGAAGGAACTGGCGTGGATATCATTTCATTCACAAACCGAAACCAGGCAGCCTTTCAGTGTGGCTCATTCTGTCAACGGTTAGGGATGCATCAAGGTATTTTATTCACTGTCCCTTTGTTTGGTGAGCAATACTCAGCCTCAGTATTCCACATGTGTAAAATGGGTATAATTGAACTTTTATAACTTGTGGGGGAGAATGTAAGCAGTGTTACATTCCTTCTTGTCAAGACAAAAAACATGTGATCTAGTTACCTTGATGTTACCTTGATGTTATTTTCTTTCAAAACTTTTTTTTACTTCCTCACCCTCCCATTCCCATTTTCCTGTCTTGGCTTTTAAGAAAACACAATTTACCAGGCCCTTCTGACTACATATAGTTTCAACTCTACAATTTGATCACTTCACTTAGGAGATGCTGCTAAGGAAAGCTGTATTTTTTTCTGATAACAAGAAGGAAAATCAAACAAGGAAATGTTCTCTTGATAAAAAATAAAATAAAATAAAATAAAATAAAATAAAATAAAATAAAATAAAA
>WNWU01000013.1:19040048-19085144 GCA_012654045.1 Ptyas mucosa
AAAATAAAATAAAATAAAATAAAATAAAATAAAATAAAATAAAATAACTTCAGCAGGGGGGATATTGAGAATTACCTATAATAAGATTATTAGCTTCAATCCAATTTATGTCATAGGTCTCAATATTTCTATTATTCTTTTTACATGGAAACTTCTGTATTCACTGTCCCTTGCAACTTTCCTTAATGTAGGCTGTTAAAAAGTTTTTTTTTTAAATTAACATCAGGAGCCTCCGCAGGATGATTAAAAAAAATTAAAGAGGTTAACTGAGAGCACACTGCTGAAGCTCCTCCCCCTTTAATGTATGACCTATTGAAAAGAGGGCGGGGCTTTGTTTGTGTGGTCACAGATGCCATTTTGACTTTTTGGAGCAGCTGTCTAACCTGGTTTTTAAAATCAAATTTTCCCAAATGAATGCCTTTGTGTACAAAATTTTGACTTAGAATAGAATAGAATAACAGAGTTGGAAGGGACCTTGGAGGTCTTCTAGTCCAACCCCCTGCCAAGGTAGGAAACCCTACACCTCTTCAGACAAATGGTTATCCAACATCTTCTTAAGAACTTCCACTGTTGGAGCATTCACAACTAATTCTTAATTGTTATAACTTATTAATTGTTCTAACTGTCAGAAAATTTCTCCTTAGTTCTAAATTGCTTCTCTCCTTGATTAGTTTCCACCCATTTGGGCTGTCAACCTCTATCCAACTTGATAGAGGTTGACAGCCCAAATCTTTGCAGCCCACAAAAAATATAAAAGAAAATAAAGAGGAAGGAAGGAAGGAAGGAAGGAAGGAAGGAAGGAAGGAAGGAAGGGAGGGAGGGAGGGAGGGAGGGATAGATAAAGAAATGGTTTCCAATCTTCTTGACAACGATTATAGTTACATTTATATTTTGCCTTCTCTCTCTCAAATTACATCTTTAATTTCATTCTTCACATAAGCTTTCTGATCTTTAAACTCATAAATCACAAGTTTGTTTTTCCCTTTTTTTCAGCAAAAAATCCATAAAGGGCCAACTCATAATTTTTTCTCATGGCTTTTTACACTATGTCACCTTAGGAAAAAAACAAGTTTCATAGTCATATCTAAAATCAAATATTCTTCCCCCTGGGGCAATTAGAAAAAAATTCTGAAATGACAAGCTACAAATATCTCCTTTGTTTGATAAATAACATGCTCAACCTTTCCTCCCCCTGTGGCCATAAAGTTTTTCCTGTGCTGTTTTTCCAGTAATTTCACCAACGAAAGCACATGGCTGTCTAAGCCAGAATAAATGTGTCTGGCCTTAAAATATTATAAGGTCAATTTTTATTTTGAAGAAAAAAGTTTCAGTTGCCCAAAAGGAAGTATGTAAAAAAATATATATGGAGAGACCGTCTCAGTTTGATCTATTTTGCATGAGCTAATTGTTTTTCCCTACATTTAGTTTTCTACATAGGGTACCTCTTTCCCTACCCCTCCTAAATGAACTAGAGGAAAACTATCTATAGGCTGCTTGGATCAAATTTCTATCATCTGGATAGATTTATGTACAATCCTCTTTGTTGCCTGCCTAGCAGGAAGGCAGGGTTGACCAACTACTCTCATTTGCGAAGTCCAATTCCAACAATCTAGTCTTCAAACTACGGCTCACGGGCTGGATAAAGCCTGCCAAAGCCATTAATCCGGCCCGCGTGGGACGAGGCTGCCCCACCCACATTGCCCCACCTACCCACCGGCCCCACCCATCTTCTGGAGGCCGAGGAGGCCAAAAATGGGATGCGCAGAGGCCTCAGGAACCCAAAAACGGGTCCATTTTTGGCTTCCCCGGCCTCCAGAGAGAGGGAGAGGAGAGAGAGAGAGGGAGGGAGCGAGAGAGAGAGACACATACACCCAAACAGAAGCCCTCACACACACCACAAGGCAGCCACATCCCTTTACTAACCTGATTTTCACCCCCAGGAGCATAACAAATTAAAGTTTAATTTGTGTGTATTGTTTAATGGACTGGTAAATTAGCCATGCCCACCCAGTCACATGACCAGGGGTGAAATCCAGCAGGTTCTGACAGGTTCTGGAAAACTGGTAGCGGAAATTTTGAGCAGTTTGGGGAACCAGTAGTGGAAATTTTGAGTAGTTCGGAGAACCGGCAAATACCGCCTCTGGCTAGCCCCAGAGTGGGGTGGGATTGGAGATTTTGCAATATCTTTACCCCAGGCGTGGGGAGAGAATGGGGATTTTGCAGTATCCTTCCCCTGCCATGCCCACCAAGCTACACCACGCCACGCCACCAAGCCACACCCACAGAACCAGTAGTAAAAAAAATTGATTTTCATCACTGCATATGGCCACCTAGCCACTCCCACCCAGCCGGTCTAGCCCCCCAACAGTCAGAGGGACCGTGAATTAGCCCCCTGTTTAAAAAGTTTGAGGACCCCTGATCTAGGCAATCACTCACAAGTGATGCTTTAGGATATCCTCAAAGTCTAGAATCTCCAGTTAAAACAATCCAGCATGGTCTTGGTTCATCTGAAACAACTAAGAGAGTTGGGCCTGGTTACTAATGGGTGGAAACCAGGAATCATCAGGACTATAGGTTATTTATTTCACAGCCTTTTCTATGGGAGTGGGAATCTAGGGATGGGTAAGCAAGTGTGAACTATGGTAGACCATAATGATTGAATCAAGATCACCCAGCTGGCTTTCATGCTTCAGGTAGACTAGAACTCATGGTCTCCTGCTTTGTAGCCTGGTGTCTTAATCACTAGATCACCAAAACTGTTGGTTCTACTACGGTAGGAGGAGGAATGGCAGAACCTGGGAACAAAGTGAAAAAAGGAATCGGCCTAGAATTCCTACATAGCCACAAGCAAACTCCAAGTCCAATTCTCCTTTGAATGTTGTTAACTCCGAAGCCCATCTTCAGAAGACTAGAACACAGTGTTTCCTGGTTTCTAGGCCCAGCACCTTCACCACTACACCAAACTGGCCCTATATATCTTCACCCTAGGCCAGTGATGGCTAACCTTTTTGCCATCGCATGCCAAAAGTGCGGGGAGCGTGGGGGGGGTCATGCGCGCGTGTGCCAGCTCCCATAATTCAATGCCCCCTGTGCATGCGTGCGTGACCCCCCCCAGCTCCCCCCTCTTTTGGCACGTGATGGCATGGTAGGCCTGTTTTTTGCCCTCCTGAGGCTCCAGAGGCTTTCTTGGAGCCTGGGGAGGGCAAAAACGGCCTTCCCTACCACCCCTCAGAGGCCCTCCAGAGGCTGGAAATGACCAGTTTGCCAACTTCCGGTGGGCCCGGAAGGCCCAAAAATAGCTGGTGGAGCTGAGCTTGTGTGCCCACTGATACGGCTCTGCGTGCCACCTGCGGCACGCGTGCCATAGGTTCGCCATCATGGCCCTAGGCCAAAGAAGAGATGCAGTGGGGGTCTGGGTTCCAAGAGGCAAGGAGGGACTGGACTTAGTGAAAAAGTTCTGGCAAGAGGGAGATGCTATCAATCTAGGCACAGTAAGGTACCAGTGGTCGGTTGCTCCCGGTTCTGTCCGGTTCTATAGAACAGGTAGTAAAACCGGCGAGTGGGCGGACATCATCATGGGGTTATCTGCGCATGCACAGAAGTTCCCGCTGCAAACCAGTAGTAAAGATTAGTAGAACCCACCCCTGTAAGGTACCATGGATTTCAACTGTATCTATCACTTTTGATAGGGCTGCCTTGTTCTCCAGTACCATGGACACAATCTGGGGTTCTCTTGGATTTATCGTCCCTGCCAGAGTAATGGGTTGATGCTGTGACCTGGAGAAGCTTTGGCCAGGTTTGGTTGATCTGAGCATCGTGATGCCCCTTGGACCAATAAATGCTTATGACAGCAACTCACATCCTTCTCATTGCCAGGGCAGGTTACCAAAATCTACTAAGGTTTTTGGTATGACAAATCCCAATTAAGCAGAAAATCCATGATGGGATTTTAACTGTAATTTCAACTTTTTAAAAGAGTGAAAAATGACATAGTGTACGAAGCAGGAAAAATAATACCACACTGATTACAGTCAAAAACATTAATATACCATTAAAAAAAACAAAAAAACTAAAAAAGGACCCATATAGTACTAGCTCAATTTTTTTCACACAGCAATAAATCTACAATACACAGCAATAAATCTACAATACAGAGCATACAGACTTGCTTATTTGCTGTTTATAGACAAATGGCTACGTGTGTGTGTGTGTGTGTGTGTGTGTGTGTGTGTGTAGCCTCCACCCAATCAGAACACAGCCATGCTTCTACCCAATCAGTTCATACCCCCACTGGCAGTTGAAAAGAAGAAACAACCAAGATTGCTCCTAGAAGCACAAGGCCGAAGACACCAGCCTGAAGATGACTAAAGAGACTTCGTCGAAACGTCGCCAAGGTACTTCCAATTTTACGTGGGAGAAAACCCACCCGCGAAAACCTCAGAAAACGTGTGTGTGTGTGTGTGTGTGAAGTGTTTTTCTATCGAGGCATCTGGTCTACCCCAGCATATGGGAGGGAGCACCTTTCAGCTCCAATCCAGGAGCCCTCAAGCATTCACGACAAAGATTTTATTTATCCTGGGTTTATAGACAGAAGCTTTCGGGGGCTTCCTTCATTTTTTCCAACTCAGACAACCCAAGCGTCCTTTAAGGCCCACACTAACATTTTCATAAATTTCCTGTCTCAAAAGTCTGAAAAACCACACACCAATTTTCAGTAAGTGAAGCCACAAATCTTTCCAGGCGGGGAGGTGGGGAAAGAAAAAGAGGTTGGGGGGCAGATGGTGTTCCAGGTTGCCCTTCCCTGATTTAGACTGTAAAATTTTAAGATGAAATTCTTTCTTTTGCAAAACTGTCATGTTTTTCAGATGTTATCTGAGAACTGGGTAGGACTTGCTCATCCAAACAGAGACTCGCAGAGCTGGGAGAACAAGTAAATGACTGAGCAAGCTGTCAGAACATTAAACCCCCATAGATCTTGCCCAGAGTCAGCTATGGGAAGAAGGGAAAGCTGCTTACACTTAGATGATGACCACCTGTCAGCCCTTCGAGGTAGACCAAGCCAGGAAAGACACTCCATAAGATGGCTAGAAGTCTACTTTATTGACATAGGCTAAAGTAAGATCTTAAAAACCTGACTGCATTTCCCCTTCCTTTTAGACCCAGGAAATTAAGACAGAATTTGTTTGAATTTCTTTTTAACATTTTCTTTGTTCCCCAGAATTAGAACATATTTTTATAACCATCACTGCTTAGTTTCTACAGACTTCTCACTGTGGCTCTCAGAATTAATTGGAAGGGACCTTGGAGGTCTTCTAGTCCAACCCCCTGTTCAAGCAGGAAAACTTATACCATTTCAGACACATGGTTGTACAATCTCTTCTTAAAAACCTCCAGTGATGGAGCACCTACAGCTTCTGGAGATAAGTCGTTTCACTGGTTAATCGTTGTAACTATCACCAAATTTCTCCTTAGTTCTATGTTGTTTCTCTTCTTGATTAGTTTCCATCCATTGCTTCTTGTCCTGCCTTTGGGTACTTTGGAGAACAGGTTGACCCCCCCCTCTTCTTTATAGATATTGGAACACTACTATCATGTCATACCCCCTAGTCCCGTGATGGCGAACCTATGGCACGGGTGCCACAGGTAGCATGCGGAGCCATATTGGTGGGCACGCGAATGTTGCCCTAGCTCAGCTCCAGTGTGCATGCATGCACTGGCCAACTGATTTTCAGGCCTTCCGGTCCCACCAGAAGTCGGGAAACTGGCTGTTTCTGGGGGGATGGGGAAGGTTGTTTTTGCCCTCCCCAGGCTCCTAGAAAGCCTCTGGAGCTTGGGGAGGGGGAAAAATGCGTGCCAAAAGCAGGGGGAAGTGTGGGGGGGTCACATGCGCATGCGCGGGAGGGCGGGGAGCATTGAATTATGGATGTGGGCACATACACCCACGACCCCCCACGCTCCCCCCACTTTTGGCACGCGACGGCAAAAAGGTTAGTCATCACTGCCCTAGTCCTTCTTTTCATTAAACTAGACATACCCAATTCCTGCAATTCTTATTTATATGTTTTGGCCTCCAGTCCCCTAATCATCTTTGTTGCTCTTCTCTGCACTTTCTCCACATTGTTGCCAACATATGTTGTAAGACCTGGTGTAGATTGGTGTGTGTGTGTGTGTGTGTGTGTGTGTGTGTGTGTGTGTGTAAACAAAGGCTTGGATCCTCCAAATTTCACTTCAGATGGATCTTTTGAAGGTGTAGAAATGTATGCGGTGACTTTTGGCTACCCACATTCACTCTTACCTCTACCTCCCTTGACTTGAACTGAAGAATAGGTGGAATGTAAATTTAACAAATAAATGGTGCTAGGTGACCCCTGACCCATTGGGACATCCTTTCAGAGAGAGATTTCCTTACCAGATTCCTCAATGCCTTCAACAATGGCAGAGATCCTAATATATCGTCTTCACTGGATCCCACTTGGGAAACTTTCAGAGATGGGTCTAGTCCATGTTGAATTATATAGCCCAGTCAGACATCAGCACAGGAACTGTTTTATGACATTTTCTATTATGTCATAAAATGCCTTATGATCTTTTTTTATGTCCTGAAATGTTTTGTAAAATTTGCCAAATTTTATAAAAAATGTCCGTTCCATAGGAGTTATGGATCCCAGATTTTGGACACACTCTGTAATCTTAGCCCATCTGAGATATGTTGGTTCAAAAATTGTTACCCTATGAGTTTTAGTAGTATATACAGTAGATGATGGTGAAACTACTGGGTTAGGAGACAGGAAATAGGACTACGAGAAATTTAGGTTTTAGTTCCCATCAGCCACAGAAGCTCCCTGGTGGAAACTTGAGTCGATGTCCGAAAGGCGTTTTTTTTCAAAAGACAACTGGACTTTCTTTGTTTTTGCTTGAAGAAGTTTGGCTTCTCATTTAAGAGGCTTATTTAAGTGGGATATACATCTAATAAATAAATAGTAAATTAGTGATGCTTCCCAAGAGAATTTGGAAGGCAAAAACATCCTATACTAAGTCTTTGCATGCCTCTGACACGAATATCCCCCACGTGTTGCTTTTCATCAGTTTCTGGTTAACATCTATTCAAAGAATGCAAATGGCTTTCCCCAGAACTGGCTAAAAACAGTTTTTCCGCAGAACTGGCTAGACAGTCTTTCCCCATCATCTAACACCATTTTCTACTTTCTAGGTTTCAGCATTTCCTTCCACCTTGCCTACCTTTTCCAGAGAACCCACTAACCCATGGGTATTGAATTTTGCTTTTTAGTTAAAGGAAATGTATTTATTTATTTATTTCTTAATTCAATTTGTATGCCGCCCCTCTCCGAAGACTCAGGGCGGCTCACAATGCATTTAAAATCATTATAAAAAACATTTAAGAATTAAAAACATTAAAAACTTTAAAACTCATTCCCACCATTCATGGCCGGATCTTGCCGGATCGCAAGAGCGAGATCAATGGCCCCAGGCCTGCTGGAAAAGCCAGGTCTTCACCGCTTTTCAGAAGGCCAATAGGGTGGGGATGGTCTGGACCTCAGGAGGTAACTGGTTCCAGAGAGCTAGGGCAGCCACAGAGAAGGCCCTCCCCCATGGGCCCGCCAGCCGGCATTGTTTAGCTGACGGGACCCGGAGGAGACCAACTCTTGGGATCTTACCGGTTGTTGGGAGTTATGCGGTAGAAGGCGGTCTCGAAGATACCCTGGCCCTGAGCCATGTAGGGCTTTAAAGGTAATAACCAACACCTTGAATTGTCACCTGAGACCAATAGAGAGCCAGTGCAGCTCGCGGAGAATTGGTGTAATGTGGGTGTATCTAGGTGCACCCCCGACAGCTTGCGTGACTGCGTTCTGGACCAACTGTAATCTCCGAACATTTTTCAAGGGTAGCCCCATGTAGAGCATGTTGCAATAATCTAACCGTGAGGTGAAATGATGGGAAATGGACACTCCCTCGCTTCACATAGTATTTTATAATATTTTAATTAATCTCTTCAGGAACAGGTGTCTGGAACCTCTGCAAAAAAAAGTAAGATTTTTACCTAAAATTAAAAGTAAAAATCTTAAAAATAAGATTTTACTTAAAATAAAAATAAAATCTTAAAATTAAGATTTTACTTAAAAGCCAATGCAGTCCTAAGCTTCATTGACAGAGGGATAAAAACTAAGATCACATGAAATATTAGTACTATTTTATAATGCCTTGATAAGACCACACTTGTGTCCAATTGTGGTCATCATGATATAAAAAAGATGGTGAGACTCTAGAAAGAGTGCAGAGAAGAGAAACAAAGATGATTAGTGGACTAGAAGCTAAAACATGAAGAGCGGTTGCAGGAATTGGATATGTCTAGTTTAGAGAAAAGAATGACTAGGAGTGACATGATAGCAGTGTTCCAATATTGCCACAAAGAAGAGGGGATCAACATATTTTCCAAAGCACCTGAAGGCAGCAGAACAAGAGGCAGTGGATGGAAATTAATCGAGAGAACCAAGCTAGAACTAAAAAGTAATTTCCTGATAATTGGAACAATTAATCAGTAGAACAACTTGCCTCCAGATGCTGTGGGTGCTGATTGGACAATCATTTGTCTGGAACAGTATAGGGCAGTGATGGCTAACCTTTTTGCCATCGCGTGCCAAAAGCGGGGGGAGCGCGGTGGGGTCACATGCACGCGTGCCCACGTCCATAATTCTATGCGCCGCCCCCCCCCCCGCTTTTGGCATGAGATGGCACAGTGGGCCTGGTAGGCCCATTTTTTGCTCTCCTCAGGCTCCAGAGCCTTTCTAGGAACCTGGGGAGGGCCAAAGCGGCCTTCCCCATCCCCCAGAGGCCCTCCGGAGGCCGGAAACAGTGTGTTTCCTGACTTCTGGTGGGCCCAGAAGGCCCGAAAATCAGCTGGCTGGCGCATGCGTGCGTGCCGGATCTGAACTCGCGTGCCCACCGATATGGCTCCGCGTGCCATCTGTGGCACCCGTGCCATAGGTTCGCCATCACGGGTATAGGGTTTCCTGCTTGAGCAAGGGGTTGGACTAGAAGACCTCCAAGGTCCCTTCCAACTCCATTATTCTGATAAGATGGATGCTGAACTTGGAGCTTGTTGTAAGCCCAACAGGCTGGCTATCCTTGCTTGGCTACAATCCCTGCCTGTTTTTTCATGAGTTCTTGTTTTGAGAACACACAGGAAACTTACATCAAGTCCAACAAGCTGACAATCTCTCGTCTACCAAATTTGTCCAACCTAGCAACTTTCAAAGTGCCGACACAACAATTTCGACTATTACGCCACTATCATATCTGGAGTGTGCCCGACCAGATGGAAATTGTGATTTTCAAAGTATGTTTTGCACAAGCCGTAAAACCGAGGAACTCAATTGTTTCTGTTGCTTCCTTGGGACTTAGAAAGCCTGCGAATATCTTCAAGAGTCCTCACCTTTGTTTCTAAGGTCTGGATAGGAAGTGAACTCTTATTTGAAAGAAGAGTGAATTTAAAAGCAAGAGCAATGTGTGTGTGTGTGTGTTACCAAAAAATAGACAAGAGAATGAAACTAGCACACCGATCCACACTATGTTTCATAAAGGTTGGTCACCACCTTTAAAGCGCTCCATGGCATAGGACCCGGGTACCTTCGAGACCGCCTTCTGCCACCAATAGCCTCCCACCGGCCAGTTCGCTCCCACAGAGAGGGGCTCCTCAGGGTGCCTTTGGCTAAGTTATGTCGGCTGGCGACACCCAGGGGGAGGGCCTTCTCTGTGGGAGCACCAGGCCTGTGGAATGAACTGCCCCCGGAAATGCGTAAGATCTCCGACCTCCGGGTGTTTCGCTGTGCCAGTTGTTCGGTCAGGCTGGGCTATCAACGTAATTTTAATTGGGTGTTTTAAATTTTGGGGTTTTAAAGTGAGCCAAAACTATTTAAAAATTTTAAATTATTTTAATTGATGTCTGTCTTGTGCTTTTACTAGGCTGTACACCGCCCTGAGTCCTTCGGGAGAAGGGCGGTATAGAAATAAAAAAAAAATTTTTTTTTAAAATTCCAAACTGAGCTGTGAAAGCTTCTCACAGTTCTCCATCCTGCAAAATGTATGCACCTATAGTCCCCACCCTCCCCATTGCTGTTTAGTGGTAGACTGTTGTTAAATGTGGAAACTTAAGTAATTTTCCCACCCAGCAAGCTTGCCTCCAGAAGTTGTGGGTCCTCCAACAGTGGAGTTTTTAAAGATGGGATTGGACAGCCATTTGTCTGAAACGGTGTAGGGCAGTGATGGCTAACCTTTTTCTCGTCATGTGCCAAAAGCGCGAGTGCATGACAGCGCATGTGCGTGCCGGCACCCATAATGCAATGTGCCACTCCTGTGCATACACACGACCCCCCCATGCTCCACCCGCCACCCCATGCATGCACACATGACCCCCTCCGCACCCCATTTTTGGCCTAGCAGGCCTCCTTGTAGCTTTCTAGGCCCAAAAACACTCTCCCCTGCACCGCACATGTACACGCGACCCCCTGCGCATGCACACGCATCTCCCGCATGCTCCCCGCCCCCTGCACATCCCAAAAAGCAGCTGGCCGGTGGGAGGCACGTGCGTGCATGCGTGGTAGAACTGAGCTGGGCGACGGCACGCGTGCCGGTAGAGAGAGCTCTGTATGCAGCTGTGACACGCGTGCCATAGATTCGCCATCATGGGTGTAGGGTTTCCTGCCTGAGCAGGAGGTTGGATTAGAAGACCTCCAAGGTCCTTTCCAACTCTGTTTTTCTGTTAAGATTATCCAGAGATAAAGACTTGCCATCTTGCTATAATTTCCTGCTTTGTTTAATACGTTTACTATATAGAGCAGTGATGGCTAACCTTTTTGCCATCGTGTGCCAAAAACGGGAGGAGCATGGTGGGGTCACACGCACGTGTGCCCACATCCATAATTCTATGCGCCCTGCCCCCCCCCGTGCTCCCCCCGCTTTTGGCACGGTGGGCCCAGTAGGCCCATTTTTTGCTCTCCCCAGGCTCCAGAGCCTTTATAGGAGCCTGGGGAAGGCAAAAACAGTCTTCCCCACCTCCTCCAGAGGCCGGAAACAGTGTGTTTCCTGACTTCTGGTGGGCCCAGAAGGCCCAAAAATCAGCTGGCTGGCACATGCATGCGTGCTGGAGCTGAGCTCGCGTGCCCACCGATATGGCTCCGCGTGCCACCTGTGGCACCCGTGCCATAGGTTTGCCATCACGGATATAGAGCAATGTTTCTCAACCTTGGCAACTTCAAGACAGGTGGACTTCAACTCCCAGAATCCCTCAGTCTACCCACCTTTACATTACCAAGAAACACTGATATAGAGTCTTTCTTCCATCAGTTCCAGGCACCACAGATTTTGTTTCCTTTCCCATTTATAGTTCCATAACAAGATCTGGCCAAATGTCAGCACCTAGACTCTATAGTCTGGATCACAAACGTCCTGTTTAATTTTCTATGAATACCTGCACTTTTATCACAACATCCACGTTGGACCAGTGTAGTATATACAGAAGAAATAGCAATTAGCTAATCACGGAATACTGTTATAAAGTAAACATTGGGATGGTTATATACGTAAGAGACGAACCTTTAGCCAAGCCCATTCTATCCCAGTTCAGAAGTCAACCTCAAACAGGATTTGAAAAAAGTTCTTGAGGATCAATTTAGAACTATTTATTTATTTATTATTTATTTATTTGTTCAACTTGTATGCCGCCTTTCTCCAAAGACTCAAGGCAGCTTACAATACATTTAAAAACCATCTATAAAAACATTAAAAATTAAAACATTAAAAACAATTAAAATCCATTCACACCATTCATGGCCGGATCTCGCCAGATCGCAACAGCGAGATCAATGGCCCCAGGCCTGCCGGAAAAGCCAGGTCTTCACCGTTTATTGGAAGGCCAATAGGGTGGGGATGGTCCGGATCTCAGAAGGTAACTGGTTCCAGAGAGCTGGGGTGGCCACAGAGAAGGCCCTCCCCCGCGGGCCCGCCATCCGGCACTGTTTAGCTGACGGGACCCGGAGGAGACCAACTCTGTGGGATCTTACCGGTCGCTGGGAGCTATGCGGTAGAATAGAACTAAGGAGAAATTTCCTGACAGTTAGAACAATTAATCAGTGGAACAAATTGCCTCCAGAAGTTGCAAATGCTCCAACACTGGAAGTTTTTAAGAAGAGGTTGGATAACCATTTCTCTGAAGTGGGGTAGGATTTCCGGCCTAGGCAGGGGGTTGGACTAGAAGACCTCCAAGGTCCCTTCCAACTCTATTATTCTATTTCTATTTCTTCTGTATCCACCGAAATAAACAAGCAAAAAAGCAACTTCTCTATCACTCTGGTTCACCACTGGTTTAGCCCCCACCGCGCCCAAGCACCTCTGTCTCTCTGAGATTGATTGACACAAACAATCACATCACTTCATAAGCAACTCTCAACTTCAGCCTGTGAGTTACATAGCCTGGCTGGCTAAGGAATTCTGGGAGTTGGAAGTCCACATGGCTTAAAGTTGCCAACTTTCTGAAACATTGAGGTTACAGGTGGCTTCAGCTAGTATCCAGGTAGACAAGATTTTCAACTTTTCCCATTTCAGAGATGCAGTGAAATCACTTTCGGCAGAAACCTGTTATCACACCATCATCGCCTTGCCTGCAATCTGCGATCTACGTCGGTGAGGTTACAAGAAGAAGAGGGTCAGGACCGTGGATATCCTCATGTAGATTTTGGGTTTCACGCAGTGGTGGAATTCAAATTTTTTTACTACCGGTTCTGTGGGCGTAGTGTGGCTTGGTGGGCGTGACAGGGGAAGGATACTGCAAAATCTCCATTCCCACCCCACTCCAAGGGAAGGATATTGCAAAATCTCCCTTCCCACCTTACTCTGGGGCCAGTCAGAGGTGGTATTTGCTGGTTCTCCAAACTACTCAAAATTTCCGCTAGCGGTTCTCCAGAACCTCTCAGAACCTGCTGAATAGCACCCCTGGTTTCAGGGCAATACTTTCATGAGTGTAATGTTCCAAAGTACGATCCGTGGCATTCCCAAGAACACAATTCTGCTTTATTGGAAGAGATCATCCGATCGTGCCTTGCACAAAGGAATAAAACACTACAATAAACAAGTACATACCAGAGGTGGGTTGCCCCCAGTTCAGACCGGTTCGCAAGAACCAGTAGTAAAACTGGCGGGAGGCTCCATCCACTGACCTGGGTGTCCTCATAAGTGATCTGCGCACGATGGCTGGCACGATGCAAACCAGTAGTAAAGGTAAGTAGAACCCACCCCTGGTACATACATTCAATTTTACAGCTAAGATTGTTGGATGAGCAGGTACAAAAACAGCCAGGGAAATGATTGAAGCCTGGGAAATCAGTCAACAAGAGTGCTGATTTACCCTCAGCTTTTCAAGTACTTAGGAGGCAGGAGCTTGGCAGCACAAGGAAACAACAGCCAAGGATTTAATAGCCAGCCATCAACACCCCAATCTACATCTAAAAAGCTACACACAACAGGCAACATATAAATATAAACATATAAACACACACAGAACAGCCTAAAGCACACAGAGAAGTTCCCTGAGGATGGGCTCCAGCACAAGTCTGAAAGCTTGGAAAACAAAATCTCTAGTCCCTGTGACTGACACATATTGGATCCTGCAACATTATCCTGGGAGATCAGGGGTGAAATGCTCCCGGTTTGGACTGGTTCGGCCAAGCCAGTAGCGATGGTGGCCGGTGGTTCGGAGAACCGGTAGCAACGGTGGCATGAGGCTCCGCCCACCCACCCGGTTGTCATTACTTCCTGGTTTTAACCAGGAAGTAACCTGTTTTTTACCCTCTGCGCATGCGCAGAAGGGTTTACACATGTGCGGAGCGTCCAAGCGTGCATGTGCACTTCCGAAACGGTTGGGAAGGTAAGTAGATTTCACCGCTGTGTGAGATACATATTCGCCTTCATTCGTGAATAAAACATGGCTCCTTTTGTGACCCAATACAGATAATCCTTGATTTATGACCACAATTGGGGCCAGAATTTTCATTGCTAAACAAGGGGACTGTTAGGTGAATTGTGCCTGATTTTATGAGCTTTTTTTTTTTGCCACGGTTGTTAGGCAAATCGCTGCAGTTGTTAAGTCAACCACACTGTTGTTAAGTAAATCCAGTTTCCCCCATTGACCCTACTTGTTGGAAGCCAGTTGTGAAGGTTGCAAATGGCGCTCACATGACTCTAGGACACTGCAACCATCATAAATAGAGGCCAATTCCCAAGTTTTGATCACGTGACCGTGGGAATGTTGCTACGCTTGTATGTGCGAGGAATGGTCATAAATCACTTTTTTCCTTGCCGTTATAACTTTGAACGATCGCTAACAAATGGTGGTATGTCAGGCTTTACATGTACAAAGGGCTCCATTTCACCAATAGCAGAAGCAACAGAATTAAAAGCACTGTTTAAAGCATGATGATGACCCAATACATGCATTCGCGCACAGCCCCTGCATGCGCCCCCCGTGCATGCTCGCGTGCCTCCTCCACACACGTCCCGCCCCCCCAAGCATGCGCAACAGAGACCCGAAGAGACCCGCTGGCCAGCGGGAGGCAGGCACACATGCACAGCAGAGCTGAACTGGGACGACGGCTTGCGTGCCGTCATAGAGAGCGCTGGGTGCCACCTCTGGCACACGGGCCATAGGTTCGCCATCAGAGGCCTAGGCCTAGAGAACAAAGCTGTTACAGAATCTGGTAGTCCTGCTAGGAATACTTTGAAACCTGCTCCCAGATTTCACAGTCCGTGAAATAGGTGTGTGGGGTCTATGACAACACTTCGAGCTCTAAGCACACAGCACTTATAGTCTTGGCAACTTGCATTTAGCAAACCAACTTCTAAACTAACTCCTAAGCTACCTTCTCCTTGTTATTATACAAGACCTGAGTGTGTTTTTGTGGGTTTTTCTGCATGGCCGGTCAGCTCATGCTCTGGGACATTAACATCTTGATAGACAAGAAGGCCTTACGCAAAGACCTTTTGCATCGGTTACCCATTTAAATTACAGGAAAGACTGGCTGTAAAGTAGGGGAAAGGGGAAGGCTATTTAAGCAGGGCTACGCAGGGCTATTCCTTTCCAAGGACACTGCAAGGCTCGGAAAAGCATTGAGACATCAGATATATTTGTGGGCCCCTCCCAGTTAAGTGAATTACAGTAAGTGCCTCTCCCTTTGCATCGTTAGCCCAAACTGGCTACGAGCCGGATGAGGACTACAGGTAGTCCTCAATTTACAATAGTTCATTTAGTGACTGTTCAAAGTTACAACGGCACTGAAAGGAAGTGCCTCGTTTAGCAACAGTTGCTAGTTACAAAAATGATGAAAAGGTAATTTTATTCATTAGCCAACCATTCTTACCACATGGTAACTCTGGGTAACTCTGCAATCAATCCTCGCATTGATGACCTTCACAGGTCTGTAAAGCCAAGTACAGTTGAAGTAAGATTGTAAGTACCGTTGTGGTTTCATTTAGTGACCACTTTGTTTAACAACCAAGTGGCCAGACCCAACTTTGGTCAATAAGCAAGAAATACATCTATAGGTTTATATTATTTTCCTTTACTGCTTTTTTAAAAAAAGATTTCTATAAAGGATTGGGGGAATTGGGGGTGGCTTTCTACTCCATACTCATGTCTTTTTTCATGAAAATATGTTCTGTGCTCTTTACTTGTAAAAAATAAATGAATGTCATCTCTAACCTCTGGATCTATCTGTTAAGAATTAAGATGAAAAGCACCGTTTGTAAGGGCCTCTGGACATCTCTCAACTACAACTCCTGTCAATTTTTTATTTATTTGTATCCCACTTTTATTATTTTTAGAAATAAATCAAGGTGGCAAGTATATCCGACACATTTTCCTCCTCCTATTCTCCTCACAACAATAACCCTGTAACCATACTACTGTACTGGATCAACAATTATCTGGATCAAGCGTTTGTCTTTTTTAGTTTTTTTTTTTTACCCCACCTTTATAATTTTTATAAACAATTCACGGTGGCAAACATATTTCATCTCTTTCCTCCTATTTTCCCCATAACAACTATCCTGTGAAGTAGGTTGGGCTGAGAGACAGTGATTGACCCAAAGTCACCCAGCAGAGGTAAAGAGGGAGGGAGGGAGGGAGGGAAGGAGGGAGAGAGAGAGAGAGAAAGAGAGAAAGAAAGGGAGGGAAGGAGGAAGGGGAAAGAAAGGAGGGAGGAAGAGAGAGGAAAGAAAGAAAGAAAGAGAGAGAGAGAGAAAGAAAGAAAGAAAGAAAGAAAGAAAGAAAGAAAGAAGAGAGGGAGGGAGGGAGGGAAAAGAAAGGAGGAAAAAAGAAAGTAGGGAGAAAGAAAAGAAAGAAAAGAGAAAAAGGGAGAGAGAGAAAAAGAAAGAAAGGGTGGGAGGGAGGGAGGGAAGGAGGGGAAAGAAAGAAGGGAGGAAGAGAGAAAAAGGAAAGGAAGGAAGGAGGGATGAAAGAGAAAGAAAGGAAGGACGGGAGGGAGGGAGGGAGGGAATAGGGTTACACATATACTCACCGTAGAACCCACTAACCCTTATAAAGCAGGCTTAAAAAAAACAAACCAATAAATTCCCATCTGCTTGTTTAGGTCAAACTACGCAAAGAAAATATTTCTGTGCCAAAAATGTCAAATAATAGCACGTCTATAAACACAGAAGATTGAAAACATCTGTTGAAAATGTAGAAATACCCAATGAAAGAGGAAGAGGTCTGTTCCTAATTGTCTCAATGGCATATTTCTTAATGGAAATTGTTTCGATATATCAATTGCTTCTCTAGGTGAATAATTATATTTTCTCAGATGCATATTTTACCAGAAAGAAAATTAACTCCCAGACCAAAAGATTTTGCAAGTAACACTTACTAAAATGTCAGAGCTCATTTTTGGAGGGTGGAGGGAGGAGGACAGATAAAATACAGTAGTTTAAACTAATACAATTGGCAGGGTAGAAAATTGAATTAGCTGCTATGATTTTCATCCTACTGTGCTATGTATTGGCTCAATGTATATGTTGCGCCATGCTATGGTCTATTTAATCATGCTAAAGTTTTATTAAATAAAACTCAATTGACTGAATTCCCACATCACTCTAATGTTTTTCAAACTTGGCAACTTTGTGGACTCCCAACTCCCAGATTTTCCCAGCTAGCATGCTCGGTAGGGATTTCTGAGAGTTGAAGTCCATACATTCTAAAATTTAGTTTAAAAAACATTTCTCTGTATTATCAATTATAATATCAAGCCACAAAAGGGTTCACACCCTAAACTAAGGCAAAGCCAGCCAAATGAAATTATTGCTTCATAAAGGTTTTTCAACCTTGGTGGGCTAGTCAGCCCATTTCAGATTAGGAAAAAGGTCTTAACAGACTTCATACCAAATCTCTGAATCAAGAACATGTAAAGTGTTAGTACTACTTTATAACGCCTTGGTAAGATCACACTTGGAATATTACATTCCATTATTTTGGTCGCCACGATGTAAAAAAGATGTGGAGACTCTAGAAAGAGTGCAGAGAAGAGCAACAAAGATGATTAGGGGACTGGAGGCTAAAGCATATGAAGAACGGTTGTAGGAATTGGGTATGTCTAATTTAATGAAGAGAAGGACTAGGGGAGACATGATAGCAGTGTTCCAATATCTCAGGGGCTGCCCCAAAGAAGAGGGAGTCAAGCTATTCTCCAAAGCACCTGAGGGCAGGACAAGAAGAAATGGGTGGAAACTAATCAAGGAGAGAAGCAACCTAGAACCAAGGAGAAATTTTCTGACAATTAGTACAATTAATCAGTGAAACAACTTGCCTCTAGAATTTTTGGGTGCTCCAATACTGGAGGCTTTCAAGAAGAGATTGCTTTCCTGTTTGAACAGGGGTGTTGGACTAGAAGTCCCCCAAGGCAGGGGTGGGTTCTAAATTTTTTTTACTACCGGTTCTGTGGGCATAACTTATTTTGTGGGCATGGCTTGATGGTCATGTGACTGGGTAGGCGTGATCAACTCAATGTCACTCACGTCAAGGGGAGTCATAGTTTTTTGACCACGTCCCTTGTTCCTTCCTCTCAGGCCCAGTTTCGACTCAGTCGGCCTGAGAAAAACATCTCTAGCAGATCTGGCTTTCAGCCATTGTCTGTTCGATTATCTCAGAGTCCCTGTGAGTTTTTTTGACCAAACAATTCTTTAGGATTTAAGCAGACGTACTGGTCTACCAGGCTTTTAATTGCTTGCAGAGCCGTACTGGTCTACCCATTTGTTTTTGGAGCACACCGGTCTACCACCACACTGCCTTTTACCGCTGATCAGCTGTAGGGCGGCCCTTTGAAGCGCCGCGGCAAGAGTTGAAACTGTTTTTTGCCGCTCTGCCACCACCAAGAGCATCTTTTTTTTTTTAAATTTGATTTATATGCCGCCCTTCTCCGGAGACTCAGGGCGGCTTACAATGCGCTAAGCAACAGTCTTCATACTTTTGTATATTTATACAAAGTCAGCTTATTGCCCCCACAAACTGGGTCCTCATTTAACCTACCTTAGAAAGGATGGAAGGCTGAGTCAACCTTGAGCCTTGGTGAGATTCAAACCTGCAATAATTGCAGGCAGCTGATGTTAATAACAGGGCTTTAGACCACTGTACTATCCAAGGCTCTGAAACCACTTTCAGGCAGCTTGGCCTCAATTGTCAATTTACCACCATGGAGCGGTTTACAAGGAGCAGATCGGTTCTAGCCGATCAGTTGGGAGGCTTCTTGGCTTCTCAATTTAAAGCTACGGTGCCTTGTTTTTTTTTCTCTTCTTTGTCAAGCAAGAACCAGGGAGAACCAGTAGCAACCTATCACTGCCCCAAGGTCCCTTCCAACTCTGTTATTCTCCCACGATTCTCTGTGTAGCTTCTTTTGGTCTAGAGGAACACTTGATGGCACAAAGTCTGTATCTGTAGCCTGTAGAACTCACACATTATTGAAAACATAATAGATTAAGCATGATTTGGGGAAGAAATGGAGGTAGTGACAGATTTTATTTTCCTGGGCTCCAAGATCACTGCATCGCGTGGGCACGATGCGAACCGGTAGTAAAGGTAAGTAGAACCCACCCCTGAGTAAAATGTAATAAATATGTTGGTGTATTTATATGATACAAGGTGCATTGAAGGGTTAACATACACAAATTAGTATGGGGTCCCTATGCTGGTGGGACTCACGGGCAAGTGCCCATCAGGCCCTTGCGTTAAGACAGCCCTGGGACTACCTGTATTTTGCTACTTCTTCCAATAAACATAACCGAAGGATCTGTATCCTTACTTCAGTGCTTTGTAGCTTCTACTTCTGATATGGACTGAGAAAATGTTTGTTTGTTTGTTTATCATATCTATGCGCTGCCCATCACTTCTCCACCTTGACCACATGTTTCCAAAGAATACACTGGGTGACAGCTACACACCCTAGGACAGAGGTGTCAAACACAATTTCATTGAGGGCCACATCACAAGGTTGTGTTTGACCTTGGGAGGCCAGGGTGGGCATGGCCAGAGTGGGCGTGGCCAGCTCGATGTCATTCGTGTCAGGGGTGCCTGTGGCCGCCCAAGCGCTCTGCCAGCAAAAACAGGCTCCCGAGCTCCGTTTTCAGCTGTGACAGCCTCCTGCAATCCTCTGCCAGCGAAAATGGAGCCCGGGAGGGTCACATGCAGCCCTCCTGAGCTCCATTTTCACTGGCAGAGGCACTGCAGGCTAGTCCTTTGCTGTTTCCAGTGTGGACCCCTGGCCCAGATCTAAGCACCCCATGAGCCGGATCCGGCCCCTAGGCCTTGAGTTTGACACCCCTGCCCTAGGACCAATTCATGTGGCTGATAGCCATTTCTCTCTTGGTGTTCAACAAAAGCATAATCTTATCCTGGCTAAGATAATTGCATAATACAGAATCACTGCTTAAGGCAAAATTATGCAGTTTTATTTATGCTTATTCAAAATATTTCCAAGATCACTTTCAAGGTTAGGAATTCTCCCCAAGCAACTCACAATAAAACTTCATGCTATGTAAAACACGTAAAAGCACTCAGTATTGATAAAATCCCCAGATGCCAAGAGTGAAAACTTTTCACCCAGTCAATATAGTACTAAGAAAAAAATGTCAAGCCATAGATGCAGTTCAAGCTAAACTTGATTTATACAGTACATTCCACTGAAAAAAAATATTTTCAAGTTTTCTCTTTAGAAATTGAGCAAAAGAGCCACTGCAGAAAATATGTTCTGATAGAGATGATGGATGGAAGAGTGGATGGATGCATGCATGGATATGGATAGATATACTGTAGCTAGACAGACAGATAAATATTGTGGATGGATGGATTAAAATGCAAATCAATTTATAATTTTTTTGAAATGCGTTTTTCTGGATTTTTTTGTTGTTATTCTGTCTCTCACTGTTAAAATAAATCTACCAAAATAAAATTACAGACTGATCA
This sequence comes from Ptyas mucosa, assembly GCA_012654045.1. Taxonomy (NCBI): domain Eukaryota; kingdom Metazoa; phylum Chordata; class Lepidosauria; order Squamata; family Colubridae; genus Ptyas; species Ptyas mucosa. The sequence continues at coordinate 19,060,564 of WNWU01000013.1, forward strand.
TTTCTTTGTCAGTGGGCAAACGTACAAAATCAGCAGAGGATCAAATTCCCCCAATGTTGAGATGTATATATCTCAACATTTACCATATTAAAATTAAGATGTATTCATTGCTGCTACTACTTCTCTTCATCAGTTTATACATACTTATACACACGCATGTGCACACACATGTACACGCACGCACACACACACACTGGGATGAGGTGATCCCCTTTTGCAACCTTCTGACAAGCAAAGTCAATGGGAAGCCAGATTCACCTAACAACTGTGTTACTAACATAACAGTTGAAATGATTCACTTAACAACTCTGGCAAGAAAAGTCGTAAAATGGGGCAAAATGCACTTAACGATTGTCTCACTTAGCGGCATAAATTGTGGTCGTAAACCGAGGACTAACTGTACACTGAACAACGGTGCAACCATTATCACTGCATAGATAGTCATCAACTTACAACCATTCGTTTAGTGACTTTTCAAAGTTACAAGTGCCTTAGGGACGAGTCCTCGAACTTATGACCATTGCAGCATCCCCGTGGTCAAGTGATCGCAACAACCAGAATTCCCCAGCCAGCAGACATTTTAAACTTGTCAGGTTTGAAAAACACTGATCTAGCTATTCCATGCATCTGAGGAAATCATCTGGCAGCTCACAACACTTTTTCATAACAAGCGTATGAATGAAGAGTTTATGAACTCTTTTCGTAACACTTGTTAGTCAGAAAAAGTCCTTTTAAACTCCTGAGTGGATTAGAAAGACAGTAAAATAAAGAGGCAATACACAAAAACAATATACAGAAAATATCAAAAAAAGTAAACTACAATTAAACAGAACAGAAAGTACCGAAGTGAAGAAAAATATAATCCAAATGTTGTAATACATTAGAGGACGGGTGTCAAACTCAATTTCATAGAGGGCCACATCAGGGTTGTGTTTGACCTTGGGGGCCGGGGTGGGCGTGGCTAGGGTAGGTGTGGCCATTTTGATGTCCCTCGTCTCAGGGGCATCTGTGGTGGCCTGAGTACTCTGCCAGCGAAAACGGGCTCCCGAGCTCTGTTTTCAGCCATGACGGCCTCTTGCCACCCTCTGCCAGTGAAAATGGAGCTCGAGGGGGCTGCCCAAGACTGTCACAGCAGAAAATGGAGTCTGGGAGGGTCACACACGGCCCTCCCGAGCTCCATTTTCACTGGCAGAGGGACCGCGGGCTGGTCCTTTGCTGTTTCTAGGGCAGCCCCACGGGCCAGATCTAAGCACTCCATAAGCACCTCGGATCCAACCCCCGGGCCTTGAGTTTGCCACTCCTTAATTAGAGGTTGGGGAGACAGGTCTTTATTTCACCCAGAACAATATAATCCACAGAAATGCAAAATGGATCAATGAATTTGGGGGCAATGTAAATTTTCCAAAAGTATTTGGGAAAAACTTTTAACTACTGAGGACTGAGCAGACATTATGGTCACAGGGTGAATACTTCTCTCTTTTACGGGCAGGCAAACAAATTAAATAATGAATTTTTATTCCTTAGAATGGATAAGAAAACAGAATAACCAGGAAGAGTGAGTCACCCACTCTGAGAACTGCAACATTTTGATGCAGCACTCATTGGTTCCTGCCCCAATAGCATTTGAGGTTGTTCAAATCTTGCAACACAACCCTAAAACTACCCAGGAAAACCCAAAGTTGAGAAAAAAAAAACACGCCATGTGTTGCCAGTGTTTGCAACTGTGGCAAAGTTGCACATTTTCCACTTGTCATAGGCACATTAAAAAAAAGCCCATTCTTCTTTTTAAGAATTCTTAAATTCTTTAAAAAGTTGCACTTTTGAGTGTTCAGGCCGACACAGGAGTTACACAGAAGGGAAGGACCTGGAATTATCACGTGACTTTTTTATAGCAAGAAAACAGCCGTTTCCCCATCTTGATATTTGTCACTGTAGTGTATACAAATTCAGCTCTCTAGTTTTAGGGTTTTGCCTCATTTATATTGAATATTCTACTGTATAGTGCAATATTAATATAATATCAGGGGTTTTCAATTCAGTTGTATAGAACAGTGATGGCTAAACTTTTTGCCGTCGTGTGCCAAAAGCGGGGGGCTGCGGGGGGGTCAGGCACACGTGTGCCCACATCCATAATTCAATGCGCCCTGCCCCCCACGCATGTGCGTGTGACCCCCCGTGCTCCCCCCACTTTTGGAACACAATGGGACGGTGAGCCTGGGGAGGGTGAAAACAGCCTTCCCCCACACCCCCTGGAAGCCCTCGAGAGGCCGGAAACTGCCCATTTCCTAACTTCCAGTGGAACCAGAAGGCCCGTTTTTCACCTTCCCAGGCTCCAGAGCCTTTCTAGGAACCTGGGGAGGGCAAAAACGGCCTTTACCACCTCCCTGGAGGCCCCAGAAATAGCCCATTTTCCAACTTCCGGTGGGCCCGGAAGGCCTGAAAATCAGTTGGCCGGCATGCGCATGTGCGCTGGAGCTGAGCTAGGGCAACGCTCACGTGCCCACAGATATGGCTCTGCGTGCCACCTGTGGTATGCGTGCCATAGGTTCGCCATCGTGGGTATAGAATGTGAATGATGTGTGTTTTTGTTTTATTTATGTTTATGTACAATGTACACTGAAGATGGCATTTAATTTCGTTGTATGAGGTGCAATGACAATAAACTAATTAACCAATTTGGAATCATTCACTCCAATTCTCCTGTCAAATACAACAATGTTGGGTTTTGATTCCTCAGTTTGGTCCTTGCTGCATTTGCAAAATACAGGTAGTCCTCGGTTTACAACAGTTCGCTTAGTGACCATTATGAAGGCACTGACAAAAATTACCTGTAATCATTTTTCACACTTACGACCATTGCAGCATCCCCATGGCCAAGGGATCAAAATTCAGAGGCTTGGCAACTGGCTCATATTTATGACGGTTGAGGTTGTGGGGTCATGTGATCCCCTTTTGCGACAAGCAAAGTCAAGGGGGAAGCCTGATTCACTTAACAACCATGTTACTAATTTAACAACTGTAATGATTCACTTAACAACTGTGGCAGGAAAGATCATATAATGGGGTAAAACTCACTTAACAAATGTCTCACTTAACAACAGACATTTTGGGCTCAATTGTGGTCGTAAGTTGAGGACTACCTGTATGTAACATTCAAGTTCTCCATCAAAAACAAATGCATGCACAGCACCACCAACACACCACTAATCTTACCGCGACCATTTCTTACATATATTAAGGGTGGGGGTGTTAACATGACCTTATCTTATAGACCTCACTTAGCAATCACAACTGGATCCAGCCACTCAGCTCCTAAGCAAAATATCACATAAATATGACTGATTTACAATGTCATTTCCAATTGGCCAATAAACAAGTCACCTGCGTTGTTAAGCAAGACACCATTTAACTGCAAATTGCTATTTTACAGCCAGCTTCTCCACTGATTGTACTTGTCAGGAGCTGGCCACGAAGCATGCAAATGGCGAGCAAGTGTCTGCGAGACATTGCCATGGTCATAAACGCGAGGACTGGTCATAAAATGACTTCTTCAGTGCCATCGTCACTTCAAACAGTTCCTAAACAGGCCTGTTGTTAAGGGAGGTTTACCTGTACTCTTAAGACCATTCACTAAGTTTTAAAACCATTCACTAAGCATTCATTTATATTCACAAATGCTTTATTTCCATCATCTACTCCAGGGGTGTCAAACGCAATTTCATTGAGGGGCGCATCAGGGTTATGTTTGACCTCAGGTTGGGTGTGGCCAGGGTGGGCGTGGCCAGCTAAACACCACTCATGTTGGGGGCACCTGTGGCGGTCCTTGCGCTCTGCCAGCGAAAACGGGTTCCCGAGCTCCGTTTTCAGCTGTGAAGGCCTCCTGCAACTCTCTGCCAGCGAAAACTGAGCTTGGGAGGGCCACCTGCGGCCCTCACAAGGTCCGTTTTCGGCTGCAACGGCCTTTGCAACCGTCGAGCTCCGTTGTCGCTGGCAGAGGCACTGCGGGCCAGTCCTTCTCTGTTTCCAGGGAGGCCCCACGGGCCAGATCTAAGTACCTCATGGGCTGGATCCGATCCCCAGGCCTTGAGTTTGACACCTGTTCTGACCTAGGCTTCCCAAGAGTATGAAGCAGACTCCTTGCCCTGACAAAAACCTCTTTTTGTTAAGTTACTGTGAATTCTTCTCATTCACATCCAGAAAACTCTTTCAAGGGAGAATTTACCGTCACAGACCTAATCTGTCTTGGAGAGCTGCCAGGCCCATATCTTCAGAACTTAGCAAGGAGTCACGAACCAATTAAGCTAACTAATTGTCTCCTGCAAACTCCACTCCCCTTTCGCTCCTCTTTTATTTCCTCTGGGAGGGGCCATTCATCGTTCACCTGTGGCCTTACTCCCAAGTCGACCCTTGTTCTTTAGCTGTTCCCTTCGTCTGGCAACTCTGCGCATGCGCACACTGGGAACAGGCTCCAGCTGTTCATCTGCCTCACTGATGTCTGACTCCGAAGGCAGCTGATAGCTGTCAGCTGGCCCCTGGCTCCCTCTCTGCCTCTGACGTAGAGCCCTCATCAGAGCCTTCCCCAGACTCCAGGACTGGCCCATATTCCTCCCCAACCTCCTCACTGTCTGAATCTGCTGCCAGCTTCACGGGCCACAATAGTCACCCCTGCTCTACTGCTATCACATTCAGGAGCGAAGCTTAAATTCTATATTTACACATTTAAAACAATGTTTAATCCATGCTTATTAATGCTATTGTACACTTTTTCTAAATCAACAAATGTGCATAACATTCCTACTTTTGTCAAAAATACAACCGATACCTCCCGCTTTGTCTGGTACAATATCACACTGTGCTGATTTTTTAACATATTTCCCTTTTTGATCACAATACCTTCGCAGGTGCACCTTGAACAAGGACACAGAAACGTATCTATTTCTTTCTTGGATTTCATTTAGTAATTTCTCCTCTTTTTCAATTGCTCTTCTCACATTCCAAGGTGCAACTTTTCATAATTACAATCAATACAGCCAGTCCTCGACTCACAGCAGTTCGTTTAGTGACGGTTCAAAGTTACAACGGCACTGAAAAATGTGACTTATGACCATTTTTCACACTTATTGACCTTTGCGGCTTCCCCATGATCATGTGATCAAAATTCAAATGCTTGGCAACTGGTTCACATTTATGACCGTTGCTGTGTCCCAAGATTATGTTATCTCCTTTTGCGACCTCCTGGTGACCAAAGTCAATGGGAAGGCCAGATTCACTTAACAGCCGGGCTACTAACTTATCAACTGCAGTGATTCATTTAACAATGGTGGCAAGGAAGGTCATAAAATGGGGCAAAACAAATGTCTCACTTAACAACAGAAATTTTGGGCTCAATTGTGGTTGTAAGTCGAGGACTACCTGTACCAATGGATCCATAGAAACTGATTCCGTAGTCCACTGTGTCTTTGGTCAATTTCAGCTTTTACATACAGTAAAATTTGTGGTGGAACAGGGGCTAAAGGATTAAAGCAGAGGTCTTCAAATTTGACAGCTTTAAGACTTGTGGACTTCAACTCCCAGCATAGCTGGCTGGAGAATTCTGGGAGTTGAAGTCCACAAGTCTTAAAACTGCCAAATTTGGGGACCCCTGGATTAAAGAGATGTTGCAGCCGAGAATTGCCTCGCCCTGTGGAAGGAAATAACATAGGCCAGCGATGGCTAACCTTTTCCGGATCGAGAGCCCAAAGCATGCACGTGCACACGAACCCCCCCACATGCACCCCAACCCTGCGCATGTGCATGCCTCCCGCATGTGCTCCACCCACCGCACATGTATGTGTGCCCCCTGCATGCGCCCCTGAGACATGCATGACAGAGACCTGAAGACCAGCTGGCCGGCGGAGGCGTATGCAGACGCACAGCAGACCTGAGCTGGGGCAATGGCTCGCATGCCCACAGAGAGGGCGCTGTGTGCCACCTCTGGCACGCATGCCATAGGTTCGCCATCACGGATATAGGCTGTAGTGTAGGAGATGACCAGGCTGAGCCCGAAGGAGGAGTCAAATGCATCATAAGTCATGAGTCCCTGCACACCCGCAACAGATCTAAGCCCAGCCCACCTTGAATGCCACTCTTATCTGCCGCTCATTTCCCTTAATGGCCAGTTGGTCAGATTCTTGTCAAAAGCTTAAGCTTGCAATAAATCTTTATACTCATTTGAACTGCCCGAATCTCCTGATTTCCCCAGCACTTCACATTAATCTGACTAATAAAACCTTTTATCTACCACAGTGGCCGCACCATCTTTGGGGCACCAGGGACCGGTTCTGTGGAGAAAGATTTTTCGGCGGACAGGAGGGGGTGTGATTTCATGTGTTGCCTGCATCCCGTGGATGGGGCTTCAATTATTTGCGCAGCCCAGTTTCTGGCATGCTGCAGACTGGTGCCAGTCCACGGACTGAGGGTTGGGGGACCCCGGATCTACCAATTTCCCAGGGAATAAAATCAGTCTGGCGAGACTGTTATATAATAAGCGATCAGCAATAAAGAAACTAGTCTATTCAGAGTTGTTTTGGTTCCTTGCTCCTAGTATTGACTTACAACCACAATTGAAACCGGAATTTCCATCATAAATCATTGTGGTCCTATGTTGAATCGGATCCAATTTTATGATCATTTTTACAATGGTGGTTAAGGAAATCACCGTGGTTGAGGGAATCAGTGGTCATTAAGTGAATGCCACAGTGGTAATGCGAACCCATTCTTCCAAATTGGTATGTTTGGATAGGTCGCAAATCGTGATCACGTGACCGCAAGACACAGCAACCGGTCATGAATGAGAGTCAAGTGCCACAACTGTGGCAGCACCTGCCCTCTGGAACGACCTACCCCCGGAAATACGCACGATATCAGACCTCCGGACTTTTCGTCGGGCCCTGAAAACGCATCTATTCCACCTAGCCAGGCTGGCTTGATCTCATCCTCTCGGTTTTAATTGAAATTGGTTTAAAATTGGGTTGTTTTAAATTGTCGGTCTGAAACTATTTAATGTCTTTTAAATTGTTTTTAAATTTTATATGTTATGTTTTATCTCGGCTGTTCACCGCCCTGAGTCCCGCAGGAGAAGGGCGGTATAAAAATTAAATAAAATAAATAAATAAATTGCAATCCCAGTTCCACAGGGAAAATACAATAGTTGTAAGTTTGGATGTAAGTGTGAGGAATAAACTTTTTTCAGTCCCACAACTTCCAATGACTGCTAAACTAATGGTCATACGTTGAGGACTACCTGTAGTAGATTAATCAGATCTACACCTAGTAATGTACTGCTAAATATTCAAGAACTGCCTCTGGCAGCTCCGTAGCCACCATGATGCCATGCTGCTAGCTACGGGAAGACTGATTGGCACATTTGGCAGTAAGACTCACCTCTGCGGACAACCAGCATGCAAATTTCCAGGAAAAAATAACAATCTGGCAAGCTGCTACAAGCCAATTCCAGCATATCACTGCCCATATCACATAGGTTCTTCTCTGTTTGCTGTAGAGATTACACCATAGCAAAATGTAAATACCAGTAGAACAGGGGTTCCCAACCCCCAATCCGTGGCACTCCAGCCACCGTGCCACAAGTGAAGCCCCATCCATGGGATGAAGGCAGCATGCAAAATCACACAAACACACCTGGTCTGTGGAAAGCTTTTTCCATGGAACCGGTCCCTGGTGCCCTAAAGGTTGGGGGCCACTGCAACAGAAGACCATATCTGTAGCTCAGGATTGAAGTGAGGAGTCAGAATAGAATGACAGAGTGGAAGGGATCCTCGAGGTCTTCTAGTCCAACCCCTGCTCAAGCAGGAAACCTATACCATTTCAGACAAATGGTTGTCCGATCTCTTCTTAAAAATTTCCAGTGCTGGAATCCTCACAACTTCTGGATGAAGTCATTCCACTGATTAATTGTTCTAATTGTCTGGAAATTTCTCCTTAGTTCTAAGTTGCTTCTCTCCTTGATTATTTCCATCCATTGCTTCTTGTCCTGCCCTCAGGTGCTTTGGAGAAGAGGTTGACTCCCTCTTCTTTGTGGCAGCCCCTGAGATATTGGAACACTGCTGTCATGTCACCCCTAATCCTTCTTTTCATTAAACTAGACATACCCGGTTCCTGCAACCGTTCTTCATATGTTTTATCCTTTAGTCCCCTAATCATCTTTGTTGCTCTTCTCTGCACTTTTTCTGGAGTCTCAACATCTTTTTTACATTGCGGCGACCAAACCTGTCGTTGATGCTCTCTGAATTTGGTTGTTTGCACCAATCATATCTGGCACATTTTGGCACACTTTGACCAAAATTCAATTTTATGGTAATTTCTTCTATGCAACCTAAGATCCCTAACTTTGCATACCAAGATACCGTTTTCTGCCACACCACCAACCAGGAGCTAAATGTAATTTACTCACATAAACCAAGGAAGGCACTTATTCCAGTCGTTTAATGCATCTGGAGTAAAATAGATTTGCAATATCATTCAATGCTGAACTGAGCGCGCGTCTGAGCCGAGAGATGCATTATCCAAAAAAGCCACTGGGTTTTGGGTCGCGTCGGTGCGACAATATTTCAGGATCAAAAGGCACGTGCACATGTACACTCACTCACCCATAGACGTATGCAAGATTCCTGCCAACGTTAATATTATTTATTGGCTATTTATACCACCTCAGCAAGTGGCAAGCACCTGGTCTAGGCTTAGAAGCTAAGCAGGGTCAGGCCTGGTCAGTATTCAGATGGGAGACCATTCCATGGGGACTGAAAATTAGACTGGGAAATCATCCTTTAAAAATATCCCAGAAGGCAGCAATTAAAACTATTTCCGAGCCATTGCCAAGAAAATTATACGGGTATAATCATGAAGCTACCCGGGGTCAAACCCTCAAGAGAGTGTTGATTTTCCTTCCTTGCTATTTATACAATAACTAAGCAAAACTCCCAGTACACAACCTTGCCTTTGAAGGAGAAAAACAAAACAAAACCATGACGTCAAACCATCAGAAAAACAACACACACCACAGGAGGGCAAAGTTTGCTGACATGATTTTATAACTAACTTTATAGATTTTTGTGTGCTGACCTGGTTTCTTCTAAAGCAAAAAAAAAAAAAAACCTACGCTAGGATTTATAGATTTCAGGATGGATGTTAAAATCCAATTCTTGATTTAAATCGCCTTCAGAACAGTAACAAGACTTCAAAACAAGAAAGAAGTAGAGGCCCAATGGGAAACACAACAAATCTTCACAAACAAACCCCCCCCCCTCCCCATCCCCAGGACACATGGATGGGAGTTCGGCTTTTTATATAAGGTTTTGATCTCAAATACGCTGTGTTCAAAACACGAGAGCAGAAACCTCTGAACTTCAAAAGTTAAACACACTCGGTAACCAATGAGGTTAAGCCAATGCATCTCACGGCCTCAATTTCCCGCTATTGAGAAAGATCTCCCTGGTGTTTTTTTCACACACACAGGCTGGGTTCAGGGATGGGCTTCAAAAATTTTAGCAAGGGGTTCTCTGCCCGGTTACTGGGTGGGCGTGGCCACGGTGGGCGTGGCCTAGTCGGCCTCCTGCACCACAGCGTGGGGGGGGGGTGTTTGCCCTCCCCGGGGTCCAGAGGCTTTCTTTGAGCCTCCAGGAGGGCGAAAACAGCCTCCCTATGCTCCGGAGGCCATCTTCTGGCAGGCCCATTTTTCGCTGTCCCGGAGCCTCCGTGGATGGCCTGCACTCACCTGCATCCAAAACGGGCCACATGGGGACTCCTGGGAGGAGAGGGGAGGGGCAAGGCAGGGCGGGGCCAGCCAGGAATGGGATTTGGAAGTTCTCCGAATTGCACAGAATCTTAGCTAGAGGTTTTCCCGAACCCCTGGCTGGGTTTATCCAAGAAGCTTTAACCAATTTAGTGAAGTACTTCTTTTTTTTTTTTAATTAAAAAGTTTTATAAAAAGTACAAACATTTTCTCCCCCCCTTCCCATTCATTCCCCCACCCCCCTCCCAGCCCCCCTCCCTCCCCCTACCAACCCTCCTCCCTCCCCCCCTTGGCTTCCCGGGATTAGCTCAGGGTACAAAATGTACAAACATAATACTATAATTAACTAACCATATAATATATTATTAATAACCTTGATCTTTAACTTCTAAAAAGAAAAAACCACCAAATCCTACTTAATATGACTATCTCTACTGCATATGTCATTCATAAGCTAACTGAAAATTCTTATTCCGATATTTATTTTGCATATAATCTATCCATTTTCTCCATTCCTTTATATATCTTTCATTCGAATAGTCTTTAAGATATGCAGAGATTTTTGCCATTTCTGCCAAATGCACAACCTTTATTGTCCATTCTTGAATCGTAGGTATTTCTTGTTTCTTCCAATACTGTGCCACCAGTAGTCTTGCTGCTGTTATTAAATTTAAAATCAATTTTATTTCTAGTCCAGTACAATCTGTTATAATACCTAACAAAAAAAAAACTGTGGCATAAATTTAATCTTTTCCTTTAATATATTTTGAATTATCCACCAAATTCTTATCCAGAACGCCTTAATACTTTTACATGTCCACCATATATGAAAATACGTGGCATCCTGACATCCACATCTCCAACATTTGGGCTGAATATTTGGATACATACAAGCTAATTTCTTTGGGTCTAAATGCTATCTATAAAGCATTTTATAAAAATTTTCTCTTAAATTTTGAGCCTGTGTAAATTTTACATTTCTCACCCATATATTTTCCCATGTATCTAACGTTATTATTTCCCCTACATTTTGTGCCCATTTTATCATACAATCCTTAACTAATTCTGTCTCCGAATCTATTTCCACTAATGCATTGTATAACCTTTTTATGTGCATTTGGCCCTGGTCTCTTATTTGCTTAGCTCGGGGGTCGCATAACTATTTAGTGAACTTCTTAAGTAGCTGAATGCATTCCAGATGCTAAATCTGTTTAGATGAACTCTGGTTAGGTGTTTGGCGGCTTAGTCTTTTGGGCAAAGCAAGCTAGTCCAACCCATTATTTTTTTTCTTTTTAACTACAGGTAGTCCTCGACATATAACAGTTCATGTATTGACTGTTTGAAGTTACAACGGCACAGGAAAAAAGTGATTGATGACTGTTTTTCAGACTTACGGCCATGGTAGCCTCCCCATGGTTATCCAAATTGGGATGCTTGGCAACTGGTTCGTATTTTAGGATGGTTGCAATGTCCCGGGGTCCTCTGATCACCTTTTGCAACCTTCTTACAAGCAATGGAAAGCCAGATTCACTTAACAACCGTTTTACTAATTTATCAACTGCAGTGATTCACTTTACAATCGGGGCATGGAAGGTCGTAAAATGGGGGGAAATTCACTTAACAAATACCTCACTTAGAAACAGAAAGTTTGGGCTCAGTTGTGGTCGTAAGTCGAGGACTACCTGTACTGTGTAAATCCAGAAAGTGGATGAAATCAACCACTGCAATTAGTTAGCTATGCAGTCACAGTTATATCTTTTTCAAGGATGAGCCTACAAGTCAACAAACAGCAGAGATAATAAAACAAGATTTTTGAGACCCTCAGATTTTACTACCCAAACCACACAAACATTCCAGGTTTCTCCTATTCCTACTGAATTATGACCATTTTATAAACCATACAAGTCTGCATTAAACCTTCTGATGGATTCTTGGGTAGGGAATAGTGGTTACTATCTCAGCAATGCGGGATTTCAAACTTCCAGGGTCATTTGGATGCCGGCTAGTCAGCTAAGAAGTATAACAACTAACTCCATTCCTTTCCCGTTCTCAGCATCCGAAAGTACAGGTAGTCCTTGACTTATGACCACAGTAGAGCCCCACATTTCTGTTGTTAAGTGAGACATTTGTGAAGCCAGTTTCCCCCCATTTTTCAACCTTTCTTGCCACCGTTGTTAAGTGAATCATTGCAGTTGTTAAGTTAGTAACACGGTTGCTAAATGAATCTAGCTTCCCCATTGCCTTTGCTTGTCGGAAGGTCACAAAAAGGGAATATACGTATAATCCAAGACACTGCAATCGTCATAAATATGAGTCAGTTGCAGGGGTGAAATCCAGCAGGTTCTGACAGGTTCTGGAGAACCGGTAGCAGAAATTTTGAGTACTTCGGAGAACCGGCAAATACCACCTCTGGCTGGCCCCAGAGTGGGGAGGGAATGGGGATTTTGAATTATCCTTCCCCTGCCACGTCCATCAAGCCATACCATGCCCACCAAGCCACGCCCACAGAACCAGTAATTTAAAAAATTGGATTTCACCACTGGTCAGTTGGCAAGTGTCCGGATGACCCTGGGGATACTACAATGGTCATAGGTATAAAAAAAGATCATAAGTCACTTTTTTCAGTGCCGTTGTTAACTTCGAAATGTCACTAAACAAACTGTTATAAGTCAAGGACTATCAATACTGGAAAATGATATCCCACTATTTTTTCTTTCCAACGAGAACAGACCCAAATAGAGAAAGTGGTTTGTAAGCAAGTGATAACCCCAACGTCAAAACAGAGAGATTATTGTGTTTGAACAAGTAGCCATTGCCTGTTCTTTGGGTTTTAAAGCATCAAGAAGGGTCAACAGTCCAGATGCCTGGGAGAGTTGCCTAGTAGGGAGGGACAGAGTAAATTCTATGTTAGTGCAAAGCAAAGGACAATTTAAAAAAAAACACCCAGATATAAGGGCAGTGGTGGGATTCAACCGGTTCGCACGACTTCAGCCGAACCAATTATTAAATTGGTGGCTGGCCCTGCCCCGCCCCTTCCAGAAGTCCCCATGCACCCCTTTTTGGCTCCCAGGTAAGTGCAGAGAGGCCTACTAGGCCCAAAACGGGGCACGGGCGGAGTGCGGTGCAGCTCCCCCGCCCCCGTGGCCCATTTTTGCTCCCAGGGTGCTGAAGGGAGGCCTACTAGACCCAAAATAGTAAGGAGCCTTGGTGGTGCAGTGGACTAAAGTGCTGTTAAGTAACACTTAGCTGCCAGCTGCCTACAATTACTGTAAGTTCAAATCTCACCAGGCTCAAGGTTGACTCAGCCTTCCATCCTTCCAAGGTAGGTAAAATGAGGACCCGGATTCTGAGGGCAATAAGCTGACTTTGTATAAAAAAGAACACCGCTTAGGGGGGCCCGAAAGCCCTACTAAGCAGGTATATTCAAAAGTATGAAGGCTATTGCTTAACACATTGTAAGCCGCCCTGAGTCTCCGGAGAAGGGCGGCATATAAATCGAATCAATCAATCAATCAATCAATCAATCAATCAAATGGAGCACGAGGGAGTGCGGCGTGGTCCCCCACAGCCCATTTTTGCTCCCAGGGGGGTGCAAGAGGCCGAGTGCTGCTGTCACACCCCCTGGCCATGACTACTATGGCCACACCTACACCACCAGTCTTTAGGGCAGATTACCAGTTGTTAAATTATTTGAATCCCACCACTGTATAAGGGTATGTGGGAATGACCTTGGGGAGAAAAAGGAAGAGATGCAGAGAACAGAGGGTGTAGCCCTCAGCTGTATAAGTGGCAGAGAAAGAAACTCAGAAAGGATCCTCCCTAACTTATCAGGCCATAAAAGGAGACTGGCAGGAGATCTGAACTTTCAGACTAGCAAGATTCTGTTAATGTGGCCTTACATAAAGTTGAATTTGCTCATCTGCCTGCTTCCTGTCTGGTCTACCTAGAAAGGCTGACATCGAGTTGCTAAACCCACATTGATAAAGATATGAAATAGGACTAGAACTTGAGAGTCTAGCTTTCTATTTCGGTTCAGACTCAAAGGTCAACCCACCAACTTTGAACCAATCTTTGTCCAGCCAGGTTACCTACTGACATTTTAAAGTGAAATCTGGTTTTCCTGAAACCTTTGATTTAAGCAAGATCATAAACTCAGATAATCTTGGTTGGTCTTAAAACTGGATCAGGCCTGATCAGTACTTGGATGGGGGCCATCAGGAAATCTCAGAGCTGATTGTGCCCATTTAAGACAGGAAAAAAACAACAAAGGAAAATACATTTCCCAGAAGAAACTACCGTGTTTCCCCGAAAATAAGACCCTGTCATATATTTTTGAACCCCGAAATAAGCGCTTGGCCTTATTTTCGGGGAAGTCTTATTATTTTGGGGAGTGTGCAGCCAGACAGGGATCCTCTTGCCATCTTACCTGATTTCCAGCTCTGTGTTTAAATATTTTTGGGGAGGCTTATTTTCGGGGGGAGACTTATTTTAGTGCATGCACTCAAAAGCCCGATTGTGCTTATTATCAGGGGATGTCTTATTTTCAGGGAAACAGGGTATGAACCCCCTTCCATATCAACATTAACAAAATTACAACCTCAGCTTGAGAAAGAATTTACTTTTACGGGAGAGGCAAGACTAAAAAAAACCAAGCATGTACAACCAGCAATGCTGGGATACTAAGAATAAAAAAACAAAATGCAAAATCCTCCATAGAATTAGGCATAACCCAAATTACACCTTGGTGGCACAGCAGACTAAAGTGCTGTTAACTAGCACCAGCTGCCTGCAATTACTGCAAGTTCGAATCTCACCAGGCTCAAGGTTGACTCAGCCTTCCATCCTTCCGAGGTAGGTAAAATGAGGACCCGGATTGTGGGGGCAATAAGCTGACTTTGTATAAAAAAGAACACCGCTTAGGGGGGCTCGAAAGCCCTACTAAGCAGGTATATACAAAAGTATGAAGGCTATTGCTTAATGCATTGTAAGCCGCCCTGAGTCTCCGGAGAAGGGCGGCATATAAATTGAATGAATGAATGAATGAATGAATGAATGAATGAATGAATGAATATACAAACGTTTGCACTCCCTCAACACATTTGAACAAGTCAGTGACAAACCCAGCAACTGCATTTATAGTATAAGTAGTCCTTGACTTACAACAGTTCATTTAGTGACCATTCGAAGTTACAACGGCACTGAAAAAGGTGACTTAGGATTGTTTTTCACAATTATGACCATTGCAGCATAATTGGTCACGTGAACAAATTTCAGCAGCTTGGCAATTGACTCATATTTATGACAGTTGCAGTGTCCTGGGGCCTTGCAACCTTTTGACAAGCAAAGTGAACGGGGAAGCCTTGACTTACGACCACAATTGAGCCCAAAATTTCTGTGCCTAAATGAAACATTTGTTAAGTGAATTTTGGCTCATTTTACAACTTTTCTTGCCACCGTTGTTAAGTGAATCACTGCAGTTGTTAAGTTAGGAACATGGTTGTTAAGTGAATCTGGCCCTCCAAATGATGTATTGCATCAATCTTCTACGGTACGCCGAATGATCAATTATACTGCAGCTGATTTTACGATCTGATTTTTTTTTTTGGCTGCAGTTGTAAAGTGAATCACTGCAGTTGTTAAGCAGGACATCACATGATTGCAACTGGTGACCTTCCCTGCTGGTTTCTCTACTGAGATTGATTGTCAGAAGCCAGCTGGAAAGGATGCATCTATTGGTCATGTGACCTGGTGCTACTACCGTCGTAAATGCACAATGGTTGCCAAGCAACCAAATTGCGATCCTGTAATGGCGGAGATACTGCAAAAGTCATAACTGACGCTGAACATAAGTCACTTTTTTTCCATGTGTTGTGGCCCGTCAGTGGCCTGTGCAGTAGAAGCTGATTCTGACAACGAGGAGGCTGGTGTGGTGCTGCGCCACAGCCTGTGCAGCTAGCACTCGAGTCAGACAATGAGGAGAAAACGTGGTGCCAGAGGCGGGGATTCAGCCAGGGCCTTCAGAACCTCCAGAAGGTCCCATAAGTGAAGAGGAAGAAGAGGAGGAGCCTCTTCTCGATGCAAGGGCGTGCAGAGCTGCCAAAAGGCAGGAGTGGCTCCTCAGGAGGAGGCCTCCTCGAGAGTAAGGCTTGGAGCTAATTGGCCACTCCCTTAGCCTATTTAAGGAGGAACGCTGACTGAAGCAATTTGTAGGGAACAACTTTACTTCACTCTCCTTCACGTCTTGATCTTAGTTCTCTGCAAATTGCTTCTGGGCTTTCTGTCAACCATAGTAAGATTACGATTATTTATTCCTTGGATTCTTGTAGGCTGTTAAAAAAGTTAATTAACAGCCTTTGTTTGAAAAAGACTGATTACATTTAGTAAACTAAGGTTTGTAGAGACTTTGTGTGTGCTGCGTTCTTTGGGGTCCGTAGCTGGGGCAGAACACCATGCCATTGTAACTTCGAATGGTCGCTAAGCAAAATAAACATCAGTGGAGGACTACCTGTTTACAGTACAGACCAGGAAAGGTGCTCTGGTGCTCCCAGTACCTACTAGTTTCAAAAATCAGCGTCCTAATCTACTTCCAATCCACTTTGTTCTCCTGAGTGACACAACTGGAAGCAGGGAACGAGGAACCAAAACATTCTGGACGTTAAATGAGGACCTGGCCATGTAGAAAGCGAAGTACAAACTGGTCTTGTTGGCACTTGAATGGGAAATTTCCAGAGAATCTTGAAGCTGTAAATTAACTAAGATGTTAAAAAAAACATCCCACAAGCTAGGAACTCATCGTCTGCATAATGTTTCCAAGAAATCTGCATGGAATCGCCCTAGGGAGCACAACTAGAAAGAGACTTTATAGCACCGTTACTATTTTTTCGCTCATGTGCTCCTGGCATCCCATGCCACAGGACTGCCCAATTTCTATTGTCTTCAGAAGTTGGCAAGCCTTCAAACCAAGGCCTGCACGCCACTTTTGACTATTCTGTTAAGAGATTCCACTGAAATAACAGAATGATGAAATTGGAAGGGACCTTGAAGGTCTTCTAGTCGGACCCCTTGCTCAAGCAGGACACCCTATACCAGGGGTCTGCAACCTTAAACACGCAAAGAGCCATTTGGACCAGTTTCCCACAGAAAAGAAAACACCGGGAGCCACAAAACCCTTCCTGTGCCTGACTATTTCTTGAGCGGCCACAAAACTAGCATATGTAGTTGAATTAAATGTTCTGTTTTCTTCTGAATTTTTTCTTTTCTTGGATTTATCCATGATTGGCCTATCGGGGGTTGAAAAGCTCAATAAATCGCATGCCGGTGGGTGTCGCATATTGGCGGTTGTGATACATAGTTTGAGTGACAGGGAGCCGCAGCAGAGGGGTGAAAGAGCCACATGTGGCTCCAGAGCTACAGGTTGCTGACCCCTGCCCTATACAATTCCAGACAAGTGGCTGTACAGTCTCTTGAAAACCTCCAGTGATGGAGCAGCCACAGCTTCTGAAGGCAAGCCGTTGCACTGGTTAATTGTTCTCACTGTTAGGAAAATTCTCCTTAGTTCTAGTTTGCTTTTTTCCTTGATTAGTTTTCATCCATTGTTTCTTATCTTGCCTTCTTGTGCTTTGGAAAATAGGTTGAACCCCTGTTCTTTATGGCAGCTCTTAAAATATTGGAACACTGCTAACATTATTATCCCTAGTCTTTCTATTCACTTAGAGTAGATATACCCAAATCCTGCAACCATTCTTCCTATGTTTTTTTTTTAAATTTGATTTATATGCCGCCCTTCTCCGGAGACTCAGGGCGGCTTACAATGCGCTAAGCAATAGCCTTCATACTTTTGTATATTTATACAAAGTCAGCTTATTGCCCCCACAAACTGGGTCCTCAATTTACCTACCTTAGAAAGGATGGAAGGCTGAGTCAACCTTGAGCCTTGGTGAGATTCGAACCTGCAATAATTGCAGGCAGCTGATGTTAATAACAGGGCTTTAGACCACTGTACTATCCAAGGCTCTTTTAACCTCTATCTCTGTAACCAGGGGTGAAATCCAGCAGGTTCTGACAGGTTCTGGAGAACCAGTAGCGGAAATTTTGAGTAGTTCAGAGAACCGGCAAATGCCACCTCTGGCTGGCCCCAGAGTGGGGTGGGAATGGAGATTTTGCAATATCCTTCCCCCAGGAGTGGAGGGGGAATGGGGATTTTGCAGTATTCTTCCTCTGGAACGGGGTAGGAATGGAGATTTTCCAGTAGCCTTCTCCTGCTATGCCCACCAAGCCACGCCCACCAAGCCACACCATGCGCACCAAGCCACACCACAGAACCAGTAGTAAAAAAATTTGGATTTCACCACTGCTTTAAAGTATGTGATCATCTGCTAAGCATGTCAACACTCCAGGACTGAATTTTATGGCAATCCTGCCCAGATGACTAAATTATCTTGGAAAATGTGTCATTTTGCTGGAAAATGGGAGACCTGTGAGAACTGTAAGTCACCAGCAGGGAAAATAAAAAACCTCTCCCCCCAATCTCATGTGGAACATTTATCATAGACACCCACTATAGCAAGTCCCACTCACTTTAACCAGAGTTTACTGAACCTGTCCCATAGCTGATGCATAACACTGAGCCATAAACCAACCTTGGCTATAAGATAAGTCTAATTTTATTTCCTTCCCACTTTATAGGCCTTGGCCTTAGAACGCTGAATAAATTTGTGAGGGTTTTTAATTGTAAAGTTCAAAATCACAGATCAATCTTTTTTCAAACTTAACTCTTCTCCCAAGCAAAACCCACTGGGTTCATGAGTTGTATAACGTGGCCTGCATATAACATGGCCTGCTGATTCAGGTTTTTCAGATTGTTTGAATCCAGCCAATGTGTTTATAAGCCATCATTCATAGTTTAAGCCCAGTGTTTCTCAACCTTGGCAACTTGAAGTTGTGTGCACTTCAACTCCCAGAATTTCCTAGCCAGGATGCTTGAAGATTTACTTCAGCTCCCATGCTGGTTGAAGAATTTGGAGAGTTGAAGTTCACACATCTTCAAGTTGCTGAGATCTGTTCCACAAACTACAGCTTAGAGCAGCAAGTGATCTAGCTGTGGATCCAGTAGTGATTTTTCCTGATCCGAAGCATGCTTTCCTGCTAATAAGTCTCCTCTGAACATAAATATATGTTATAAGTTAATAAAGGGTTAGATTTAATTAAAGAAGCATTTTCTTTAATTATGTAAAGTTATGTAGAACTTTGAACCATTTACTGATGAAGGTTTTCTGCTTTCTTAACGGAAAGTCTTTTTAAAAAAAAAAGAAAAACCATGCTCTGTTTAGCATGGCTGAAGGAAAATGGAAAATGTTTAATGAACTGCAGATGCAACAAAATAAAATCCATGAAAGCAAGAACAAAAACAGGAAAATGTGAGGGTTTTTTTGCAGCTTTGCCCCCCCCCCCCCATCACCCACAAAGAACAGCAATGAAAACCCTGTCCACCCCCACTTCTTATTAAAGTCTCATATTCCTCTACTACAGTATATTTGCGCTCTCTCAGATGTGCCTTTTCCTGTTTTTGAGTCTCACACACGTTTTTTTCGGCCCTGCACGCCATCCATCTCAAAATGGTTGGCAGGGGGATGAACGCACGTTTTAAAACTTTGGCAGCATTTGGGAAAAAAAGACCCCCAGATCCGGGGAGGGGGACAAAATCCCAAATTTTGCATTTATTTATTTTTTTTAATTTGATTTATATGCCGCCCTTTTCCGGAGACTCAGGGCGGCTTACAATGCTCAGGGCGGCTTACAATACAATTGCATTGGAACAGCTTTAAGCCCTTTCAAAAGAGCTGCAAATTAAAAAAAAAGGTGCAAAGAACTCTCAAGCCCAAAGAGCTGCCCACCCCCCCACCCCCCTTCGTGAGATCACCTGGATTTTTGCTGGCCTGCTTGATGACTCCCTAAACAAAACTGATTCGCAACCATTAATAGTTCAAGACGGTTTGTTCCCCTCGCTGGACAGTGGATTCTAGGAGCTGCAGTCTTCACTACCTTGCCCAGAAGACACAGAAGCATCAAAATCAAACTTCTAAAGTGGAAAGGCGAGATTTTCTTCCCTCCGCTTCAACTTTTCTCGGAGAAAACGCCTGAGCGGCGACTGTGCCACAGTGAGAAGAACACACAGCTCCTGACACCGAAAGTCCAAAGCACACACACTGTAATGACTCAGAGGTTTACTCCCACAAGCTAAACCCTCTAAACTCAGACAGGCTCCAAGAGGTTTCTGAAAGTGCCGCCTCGTACAATGTCCTTTTTTTACTAAGAAGAAGTGGATCCAAGCTTTGGCCCTTTCTTTTCTCTGATCTAGCCGTCTCGCCCAAGATGCTGGAGCAGCAGGAGTGGAGGGATCCCAGAGTCACAACCCCCAGGATGGGAAGGCATGTTCTCACCAGTTCCAGTGTCTTACCTGGCACCAACCATTGCTTCTTCCAGCTGTAGTGAGTGGCTGCCCTTCCCACCAGGAAGTCCACCGCTCGAGAGATTTACCTGGACGCCTGGCTCCAACTGTATAGCAGTTTATCAGAGGCAGGGCAGCTAGACCGGTCCAACCCTGTCGGCTCTGTCGTCACAGCCAACCCCCCCCCCTCCTTCTTCCTGTTCCCCCACTGCTACCGGATCAGCATGAAGTCAGTTAGTAGATCTCAGCCAGCTGTGTCAGCGGGGCCAAATTGTTCGGCTCCTTGGGGAAAGAAACAAGCCAGGCATCCTTCTTCGGCTGCACGCAGTGAAGCTCAAAGGATCCACCCATGTTTCTCTTTGCAAGGGGCAGGGAGAATTCGCAGTCCGCATGCTGTCATGCCGGCAGGACTGCACCGACAACCCTTTGCATCGGCAAGCAACTGGAACAGAAAGCGAGCACTGATGTCTCACCCCAGGAATTCGACTCTGCCCATAAAAAGGGAGATGATGGTTTTCCACAGAGAATGCTTTTTTTGGAAGACAAAAGAATAACTAAGCCGGCTTTGCGAGTAGGCAGACAAGGGAAATGTTAGGATCTTAAAGGGTGCACAAAGGTAGAAAAAACACAGAAACAACTTACAGTGAGGAGTGGACTGTGAAGATGGTAGAAGTTGCTGAAATAGCTACTCGGAGCTTTCCTAAATCGATCAGGGAAGGAGCAATTCTGTAACTACTTTTATAAAAAGTCGAAAAACCCTTCACAGTACAGGTAGTCCTCGACTTACTTTTCGTTTAGTGACAGCTCGAAGTTACAATGACACTTTTAAAAAGTGACTTAAAATCCGTTTTCACATTTACGGCGATTGTAGCATCCCCATGTGATCAAAATTCAAGACGCTTAGCAATTCTGATATTTAGCACGGTCGCAGTGTCCTGGGGTCACAAGGTAATAAATAATAATAATAATAATAATTTTATTTCTATACCGCCCTTCTCCCAAAGGACTCAGGGCGGTGTACAGCCTATTAAAAGCACAAGACAAACATCAATTAAAATTATTAAAATTATTAAATAATTTCGGCTCAGTTTAAGACCCCAAAAATTTAAAACACTTGATTTAAAATTTTTACATTGATAACCCAGCCTGGCAGAACAACAGGGTCTTGAGGGCACAGCGAAATACCCGGAGGTCGGAGATCTTATGCATTTCCGGGGGCAGTTCATTCCACAGGGCTGGGGCCCCCGCAGAGAAGGCCCTCCCCCTGGGTGTCGCCAGCCGGCATAGCTTGGCCAATGGCACCCTGAGGAGACCCTCTCTGTGTGAGCGAACTGGCCAGTGGGAGGCTACTGGTGGCAGAAGTCGGTCTCGAAGGTACCCGGGTCCTATATAGATTCCCTCCCCACCCCCACCCCCCTTTTGTGACTTTCTAACAAGCAAGGTTAATGGGGCAGCCAGATTCATTTAACAACAGTTTTGTCTAATTTAATAACAACCGTGATTCACTGAACAACCGTGGCAAGAAGGGTCATAAAATGGGGCAAACTCACTTAACAAATATTTCACTTAGCAACAGAAATTTTGGGCTCAGTTGCGGTCATAAATCGAGGACTGCCTGTATGGACTTTTTGCTGAAAACAGAGAAAAATTAATTGGTGATTTGGGGTTAACTGGTTTTAAAAAGTGGTGTTTTCTGGAAGAAGGGAACTTCTTAGATTAAAAGTTGCTTAGTTAGATTGTTTTGTCTCTTTCACTTCACTTTCACACGTTTTATAACTTTTTCTACTCTTTCCCTTAAATTTTTGTAATCTAACTCTGCATAAAATACTTTTTCAATAAAACCGTGCATACATTACACTTATACATATACCACACACACTTACATATACATACACAGACATTTATTTTTTACTTATTTATTTTTTTTATTTTTATTCTTATTTATATGCTGCCCTTCTCCGGAGACTCAGGGCGGCTTACAATGCGTTAAGCAATAGCCTTCATACTTTTGTATACATTTATACAAAGTCAGCTTATTGCCCCCACAAACCGGGTCCTCATTTTACCCACCTTAGAAAGGATGGAAGGCTGAGTCAACCTTGAGCCTGGTGGGATTTGAACTTACAGTAATTGCAGGCAGCTGGATGTTAAATGCTGCCTTGTAGGAGGCATTAGCCTCCTACGCCACTCAGGCTCCTGTATGTTTGTTTGTATGCTTGGATTTTAGGTGACAGTCTTAGATTTGAGAGACCAGGGTCGCCACTCTGTGGATAAACTGTGATCACATCACAAAATCAACATTGCCACAAATAACAAATTAGTGAACTTTAGATGCTCAGGATCCAACCTTCTTTAAGTGGTCCTCCTAGATTTCTGAGCCTTCAACTTCCAGAATTCCAAGCATAAGCTAAAGGTAAAGATTCCCCTTGCACATACGTGCTTGTCGTTCCCGACTCTAGGGGGCGCTGCTCATCTCCGTTTCAAAGCCGAAATGCTGTCCGAAGAAATCTCCGTGGTCATGTGGCCGGCATGACTAAACACCAGAGGCACACGGAATCCTGTTACCTTCCTACCAAAGGTGGTCCCTATTTTTCTACTTGCATTTTTTACCTGCTTTCGAATGGCTAGGTTGGCAGAAGCTGGGACAAGTAACGGAAGCTCACCCAATTACGCAGCGCTAGGGATTCGAACCGCTGAACTGCCGACCTTTCGATCGACAAGCTCAGCGTCTTAGCCTCTGAGCCACCGCCTCCCTTCAGAATTCCAAGCATACTGTCTGGAAATTCTGGGAGGTGGAGCCCAAGAGGCATTTCCCAATTATTCTTCTGCATTCTGTCAAACTGCTATTTGTTTGCTTTTGGCTTACGCAGGAACCCAGTCATTTGTGATTTATTC
Source organism: Ptyas mucosa (assembly GCA_012654045.1). Taxonomy (NCBI): domain Eukaryota; kingdom Metazoa; phylum Chordata; class Lepidosauria; order Squamata; family Colubridae; genus Ptyas; species Ptyas mucosa. The sequence continues at coordinate 19,083,693 of WNWU01000013.1, forward strand.
AAGAATCATGGCAAAATAAGCCGTAGCTAAGTCTCATACATGAACCAGGACACTGCTAAACCAACTCAGTCCAGAGAGAAGCTGTCAAAAAGTCTGTCGGTTGAAGTTAACACCAGTTCTTCGATATAAATGCGCCAGTCACACCCACTTTGATAGGGAATTGCTATCTTAGCTCTCCTCAGGAAGGTTCAAGTGCTAAATTCTCCTATTTGGCAACTGACTCATATTTATGACGGTTGCATTGTCCCTGGGCCACGTAATCCTCTTTTGCAACCGTCTGACAAGCAAAGTCAATTGGAAATCCTGATTCACTTAACAACTGTTAAGAGCCTTGGATAGTACAGTGGTCTAAAGCACCCTGTTATTAACATCAGCTGCCTGCAATTATTGCAGGTTCGAATCTCACCAAGGCTCAAGGTTGACTCAGCCTTCCATCCTTTCTAAGGTAGGTAAATTGAGGACCCAGTTTGTGGGGGCAATAAGCTGACTTTGTATAAATATACAAAAGTATGAAGGCTATTGCTTAGCGCGTTGTAAGCCGCCCTGAGTCTCCGGAGAAGGGCGGCATATAAATCAAATTTAAAAACAAAAACAAAAAAAAACTGTGTTACTAATTTAACAATTTAACTTGGCTGTCTTTTATTACTGTATGGTTTTTTTTTAACCTGTGTTCACGGCCCTGAGTCCTTAGGGAGAAAGGCAGCATATAAATATTTGTAAATAAATAAATAAATTGCAGTGCTTCACTTAACAACAGTGGCAAGAAATTGGGGTAAAATGGGGCAAAACTCACTTAACAATGATCTCGCTTAGCAACAGAAAGTTTGGGCTCGGTTGTGGTCGTAAGTCGAGGACTACCTGTCCTGCAAATTCCACTATTCTGACTTTATTTATTAATCAAATTTGTATTATGTTAGAAATGTAAGCTTTGCCAGTTATGTTTCTGCTCTAGTGTTTGGCCTAATTCAGGAATTTCCTCCCTCCCTCCCCCAAAAGAGTATTAAAGAAAGGCATTTTCTCTCCAGCCGCCAGACAGAATAATCCTGTCTTCTCTCAGCACACTTTCCATAGAGGTAATTGCTCCCTGGTGTCAGTGCAGCAGTGAATAATTTATTGGCATCTCTTGGCTGACACTGATTGAAAGAAGAAAGACCATTTAATTAAAAGAGATGGAGGAGAGGGTGGATAAAATCCATTAAAAGGATGGATGGACAACCACAATCTGCCAGCCAAAGCTCTTCCCAATCCAGAAATGATAGACAAAGGCTAGGAAAGTACCTTGCAATTTCTATCACTTAGATATTTTCTGTTCAAGCAAATACCAGGAACTGAAAGCCAGCCAGCCAGCCTGCCTGCCTCCCTGACCTTCTTTCCTTTCCTTCTTCTCCCTCCATGCCCTCCCTGTCTTCTTCCCCCTTCCTTCCTTCCTCTTTTTTCTTTTCCTTCTATGTC
>WNWU01000013.1:19085154-19121842 GCA_012654045.1 Ptyas mucosa
CTATGCCTTCCTTCCTCCCTCCCTGACCTTCTTTCCTTTCCTTCTTCTCCCTCCATGCCCTCCTTCTCTTCTTCCCCCTTCCTTTCTTTTTTTCTTTTCCTTCTATGCCCTTCCTCCCTCCCTCCCTGCCTCCCTCCCTCTGTCCCTGACCTTCCTTCCTTCCTTTCCTTCTTCTCCCTCCATGCTTTCCTTCCCTTCCTCCCTCCCTCCCTCCCTCCTTTCCTCCCTCTATGTTTTTCCTTTCCTTCTATGCCTTCCTTCCTTCCTCCCTCCCTCTTTAAAAATGTAAGGTAAAAGTAAAGGTTCCCCTCGCACATATGTGCTAATCGTTCCCGACTCTAAGGGGCGGTGCTCATCTCCGTTTCAAAGCCGAAGAGCCAGCGCTGTCCGAAGACATCTCCGTGGTCGGCATGTGGCCGGCATGACTAAATGCCAAAGGCGCATGGAACACTGTTACCAATTCTATAATATAATCCTTAGGCACGCGTCACCTACATGAAATAAAATAATCATGCCAGCATGCGTGCTCAAAAAGGAGGAGGACACATCAGATTTACATTTACATTTACATTTACATCAAATTAACTTTTGCCAAAGCTTTAGGCCACTCTTGGATCACCACAACTTGGAACTTCCCAGTACTGAGCTCCACAAATTCATTCCTTTCTCTGCAAACAGATGTTTGGGATAAAGAAATTATCTTATCTGTGATTTATTAGCTAAGTCACAATTTTGAGAACGGTGAGGTTATCGGTCTTTTTATGAACACATCTAATCTCCTCAAGGCAACAGATGCAAGATCCTTGATTATCTAAAAGTAAAAATTCAGCTCTGAGTCAAGCTCAACTCTTCAGTTTTTGTGGTAACAATACCGACGTGGTTTTCCACAGACTTCTTACAGGATGTGTTGTTTTTTTTTTACTTCCTAGCTAGGTCCCAGAATGTCATGGAAGTATTGTCATAGTATGTCAGAAGTTCTAAGTAAAGAGCTTTTATTTTTTTGGCAAGTTCAACAGTCCTAGGTCCGATAAATTTAAAAACATCTAAATATAAATACACGTGAAATGTTAATACCACTTTATAATGCCTTGGTAAGGCCACACTTGGAATACTGCATTCAGTTTTGGTTGCTATGATGTAAATAAGATGCTGAGACTCTAAAAAGAGTGCAGAGAAGAGCAACAAAGATGATGAGGGGACTGGAGGCTAAAACATATGAAGAATGGTTGCAGGAACTGGGTATGTCTAGTTTAATGAAAAGAAGGACTAGGGGTGACATGATAGCAGTGTTCCAATATTGCTCCCAGGGCCATCTGGGAGCGATGCACGGACTCCAGAGCCTCCAGAGGCGGACAGCAGAGAGGCAGAGGAACAGAAGGAGCCTGTTCCTAGTGCACGCATGCGAAGAGCTGCCAGAAGGCAAGAGCAGCTGAAGCAAAAAGGACAACTCGGGAGTAAGGCCAGAAGATGATTGGCCCCTCCCATAAGGCTTAAAAGAGCAGCAATGAGCACTTGGGTTCTTTGTAGAAAAGCAACGTCGATTCCAGTGTTTCTTGTCAGCATCTCTTGAACTTTGTGGGGGTTTTGCCATGAAAAGCCTTTGGCAGGTTGCCAAAGACATCAAAGGTTGGTGATAAAGCCGAGGGACTGGTTATGAAGAATTTGTTTTGGACTAAGGTAAGAATGAATTAATTCTCAGCTGTTTTAATAAAATAAGTTTGTTCAGGACTGAATTGTGTTTGGTAATCACTATTTGGGCCTCAGTCACAACACAACCCTAGGAAGAAGGCAATGGCAAACTATTTCTCAATTCTTGCCAAGAAAACTACAGGGATTAATCCAGGCAATCGCCACCATCAATGCTGACTTGAAGGAGAGCGCGCACACACACACACACACACACAGAGCAGTGAGGAGAAGGTAGAACAATGAAGCTATAACAGTCTTTGCTATTTAGAGCAAGGAGAACATTCTTTTTACAACAGGAAAAGCAATCCTTTTGTTTAAACTTCCCTCGTGTCTCCGCACTGATAGACACGGCCCTTTTTTTTCATGGCGATCAATGATGTTATTATTTGTTTCTGTATTACCGTGATCCTTCTATGTACTCTTTAATACCAAGGTAAATGACTCCTGTCATCAGTTTGCAACCTCTAGATCAGCGGTCCTCAGCCTTTAAGGCTTGGCGGCCCAGCGAGTGGGGAGAGGGGAAGCGGGCCGCACAAGCAACGGGCTGGCCCTCTGTTCCTGCAAGTTGAACTGCATGTGTGTGCACATACGTGTCAACCCACCGCTCACGCAAGTTGAGTTGTGCGCATGTGTGCCAGCCCACTGCTTGAACAGCCCGGTTCCAAAGAGGCCACAGCCCGGGGGTTGGGGACCCCTGGTATAGGGTCTCCTAGTCGAGCAGCAGGTTGGACTAGAAGACCTCCAAGGTCCCTTCAAACTCCGTTTTGCTATGTTCTATATATAGGCTTCACAGGCCATGGAAACGTTCTGGGTTTTCCGTTTTCCTAAGCACTTTTTGCAGCTTGAAAAGGTCATCAGTACACTCATAGGGCTTTCTATAATTAATGAAGCACACGGTGACTTATTTTTGGTATTTTTTGGCTTTCTCAACTGTCCAGCATGCATCAGCAATAACGTTTCTGGTTCCTCAACCTTTTCTCAAGCCAACAGGAACATCTGGCATTTTTCTTCCCATGTAGGGGTCTTTAAGTTATACAAACAAAGTACACTCACCATATATTCTTAATGAGAATTCCCTTCCACTTCATCATCATCCTTCTTCTGCAAAACTAGGACTGTTTTAGCTTCGTCTAACTTCTAGTCTACACTTATGCTTGCCGGACACACAACCCCAAACACCACAATCAGAGGCTATAATCAGCAGGGCAGCTGCGCAAGATATGAGATTAAATCACCTCTCTAATGCTCAACGTTCCTTATGCAATCTCTATCGAAGGCTCTCTCTTAAGGATTTGCACGCCAAGAGCTCTATATGAATTTATATTTTTACGCACATCGAAGTGTGGAATGAATATACCTACCTTTCAGGGAATAATAATTTGCTGCCTACTATATATTTTAAAAACCTATAATAAACTGGGCTTTTCAGATGCAGCACACAGCTGCACAGCCATCAATGCAGGGGTGAAATCCAGCAGGTTCTGACAGGTTCTGGAGAACCAGTAGCGGAAATTTTGAGCAGTTTGGAGAACTGGTAGCAGAAATTTTGGGTAGTTTGGAGAACTGGCAAATACCACCTCTGGCTGGCCCCAGAGTGGGGTGGGAATGGAGATTTTGCAATATCCTCCCCCCAGGATCCTTTGCAGTATCCTCTCCTGCCCACCAAGCCACGCCCACCAAGCCACACCCACAAAACCGGTAGTAAAAAAAATTGGATTTCACCACTGCATCAATGCATAATTGATATGCAATATCGTATGGGTGCTGGGTAATCTTCGACATACAACCATTCATCATATCAAATATTTAAAGTTAAAATGGCAATGACAAAAGGATCTTACAACCAGTCCTTGTACTTATGACCATTACAGGATTCCCCATAGTCACGTGATCAAAATTTGGGCATTTGGCAACTGGCATGCATTTACAACAATTGCAGTTTCCCAGTATCATGTGATCATGAGCCCGTCTCAGTTGGCTTTCGACTACATGACTCAGTTAATACAGTGATTCACTTAACAAGTGGCCCAAAAAGGTTGTAAAATTGGGTGTGATTCGCTTAACAACAGCCTTGTTTAGGCACGGAAATTCTGGTCCCAGTTGTGTTTATAAGTTGAGAACTTCCCATACTGCATTCATGTTGGCTATGGGTCTCTTACTGGATTTAGGAGTCCTTCAAATATCTCTTCCCTTATATCTGGTTCTCTGAAATATTGACCATTATCTGATGTCATAGGAAATGAGTGCCTTGCATTAATTTGCATAGAAGAAATGCTACTCTTTGTAACACTAATTCAGATTTCACATAGGTGGAAAAAAACCAAATCCATAAACATTTATTATACAGCATATATTGGAGTTTCCCAGCAACTTTCATGAACATAAGGCAATAGGAAGCATTTACTGTATATACTCGAATATAAGCCGACCCGAATATAAGCCGAGGAACCTAATTTTAATTTTGGAAGCCAAAACGGGTTGCAGGAAAAAAGGCATTTTTTCCTCACTCGAATATAAGCCGAGGGGGGCTTTTTTCAGCATTAAAAATGTGCTGAAACACTAGGCTTGTACTCGAGTATATACAGTACTTATCTAATGAAAGAGAGGAAAACTTTTAATGAACTATGCAGTCTTAAACATCTGGAAGGCAAAACAGTATTTCAGGGTGCATAAAGACATGCCACCAGTCTGCTTAAAGCAGCTGCATCTTTTAAAATTGTTTTTTTCGTTTTTCATTTTATGTTATTGCACTTCCATTGTTTGGTTCTATTGTTTTATCCCTTTGTTAATGTTATGTTTACATTTGTATCATTTTTAAATTTTATTTCATTTTATAATTTTTATTTTATTTTATTTATTGCTTTATTGTTTTAATCTGCTACCCAAAAAAATAATCCCAGGGAGAGATGGGTGGAAAATAAATAACAAAAATAAATAGTTTTCATTGTTTGCAACTTTTGCGTTGTTATATGGTTGCTTTATTTTACGAGTGGCTATTTTTTGGGGCAGGGGTATTATTTATATTTTCATTGTATGCTGCCCAGAGTCATGAATGTGAAATTGGTGGCGATTTAAACTGAATAAATATACATGAAATAAGTAAATAAACAGTTTATCAGGATTGCGCAGCAGTGGTGGGTTTCAATTTGTTTTACTACTGGTTCTGTGGCTTGGTGAGCGTGGCGTGGCTTGGTGGGCGTGGCAGGGGAATGATACTGTAAAATCTCCATTCCCTCCCCAATCTAGGGGAAGGTTACAGCAAAATCCCCATTTCCTCCCACTCAGCTGGGATTCGGGAGGCAGAGAATAGATGGGGGCGCGGCCAGTCAGAATTTTTATTACCGTTTCTCCAAACCACTCAAAATTTCCGCTGCTGGTTCTCCAGAACTGGTCAGAACCTGCTGAAACCCACCTCTGCTGTGCAGCCATCCTCTACAGCTTGATATTTGGAACAGAGACCACCCCCCCCGCAAATAACTTTTCTTCTCTGAATTTCTGACTCTGAAATGCTGCCCCATTTCACTACTTAAAAGAGCTGTGCAGAATTAATTCACTCATGACCCCTTGCCAGGGGTGGGCTGCTGGGGGTTCGCAGGGGTTTGGGACAACCTCTAGCTAAGATTCTGTGCAGTTTGGAGAACCCCCAAATCCTACTCCTGGCTCGCCCCACCCACCCCTCCCCTCTCCTCCCCTGAGTTCCAACTCGGCCCGTTTTCGATGCAGGAAAGTGCAGGGTATGCACGGAGGCTTGGGGAAAGTGAAAAATGGGCCTACCGGAAGTTCTTCCGGCCTCCAGAGGGCCTCCATAGCCTAGGGAGCCTGTTTTCACCCTCCTGGAGGCTCAAGGAAAGTCTCCGAAGCCCGAGGAGGGCAAAAACGTGCCCCCCTCTGTCATGATGGAATAGAATAGAATAACAGAGTTGGGACCTTGCAGGCAGTGGTGGGTTGCTCCTGGTTCGCACCGGTTCGCAAGAACCGGTAATAAAAATCTGTAGTAGTTCCGAGAACCAGTAATAACATTGGCTGGCCACGTCCCTGAACCAGTCCCCGGCCCAGTCGCCGGTTGCTTACCCTGCCCACCTCATCAGAGGCCTTTTTTTCTTTTTCTTTTTAGTTTTAAAAGCATTTTTTCTACCACCTCTTCGGCCGAAAAAATGCTTTTAAAAGTAAAAAAAAAAAAAAAGAGCCTCTGATGATCCCACGGCTCAGCTGGGAACGTCAGACGCTTTTCAAAGCATTTTTTTCTATAATCTCTTCCGCCGAAGAGGTGGTTTAAAAAAAAATGCTTTGAAAAGCCTCTGACGATCCCAGCTGAGTTGCCTGATCGGCAGAGGCTTTTCAAAGCATTGTTTTCTGCAACCTCTTAAGGTTGTAGAAAAAAATGCTTTTAAAAGTAAAAAAAAAAAGTGGCCACGCCCACCCAGTTGCATTACTCTCCCACCAAGCCACGCCCACAAAATAAGCCACGCCCACAGAATCGGTAGTAAAAAAAATTAGAACCCACCCCTGCTTGCAGGTCTTCCAGTCACCCAGGCAGGAAACCCTACACCACTTCAGACAAATGGTTATCCAACATCTTCTTAAAAATTTCCAGTGTTGATGCAGGAGGCTGACCAGGCCACGCCCACCATGGCCACGCCCACCCAGCAACCGGGCAGAGAACCGTTTGCTAAAATTTTTGAAGCCCACCCCTGCCCCTTGCGGTTTTCCACTTACAAAATTGCTCAATGTGCCCCCCCCCCCCAAAAAAAACCCCCAAAAGTGCTTGTCTAATGCCACACTCAAAAACCATGCCTTAAGAAGCTGTTTGGTGCCCCCACCGATCGCCAAGACCCAGAGAGACGTGCAGCAGCCTTGTAAGGTTTTTGGCAAGGGAGGAAAAAAAAAAACACCTGTCCAGGATTGAGAAAGACAGCATGTCGCAAGCTAAGACGGCCCCATCATTTCCCTTTTGCCTGTAGCAACGTTGTGAAGACAGGGAAAGTACCCCAGAGATAGGGAAGGTGCTTAGTCACTGCAAAACCAACAGAGTTATTGAAAGAGCGGATGGGCTGATAAGCCATCCTAACCAGAGCAATTCAGGAAAGTCATAAAATGCAGCTAGTCCTCGACTTACAACAGTTCATTCAGTGACCGTTCGAACGGCACTGGAAAAAAAGGGAGTGATGACCATTTTTTCACACTGACGACCACTGCAGCATCCTAATGGTCATGCGATCAAAATTCAGAAGCTTGACAACTGACTCATATTTTTGACTGTTGCGGTGTCCCGGGGTCATGTGATCGCCTTTTGCGACCTTCTGGCGAGCAAAGTCAATGGGGAAGTCAGATTCACTTAACAGCCGTGTTGCTAACTGAACAACTGCAGTGATTCACTTAACAGCTGTGGCAAGAAGGGTCATAAAATGGGGCAAAATTCCCTGAACAAATGTCTCGCTTAACAACAGAAATGTTGGTCTCAATTGTGGTCGTAAACTGAGGATTACTTGCAGGGGTGGGCTTCAAAAATGTTAGCAAATGGTTCTCTGCCCGGTTGCCCGGTGGGTGTGGCCTAGTTGGCCTCCTGCACCATGGGGGGGGGGTGTTTTTGCCCTCCCCGGGCTCCCAAGGTTTTCCTCGAGCCTCCAGGAGGGCAAAAACGGCCTCTCCAGGCTCCGAGGCCCTCTGGAGGCCAGAAACAGGCCCATTCCGGCCTTCCCAAACTTATGGTAGGCCTGTTTTTTGCACTCCCCGAGCATCCATGCGCGCCCTGCACTTACCTGCATCCAAAACAGACCATATGGAGACTCCTGGGAGGGGAGGGGTGGCAGGGCCAGCCAGGAGTGAGATTTGGGGACACTCTGCACAGAATCTTAGCTAGACGTTCTCCCAAACCCCTGCGAACCCCCAGCAGCCCACCCCTAATTACCTGTATCAAAGGGTAGAAAGAGCAGGGAAGTCAAGGCCATCCCACAGTTGATAGATCTAGAACTGTGGAACTGCCCATCTTGGTTCCATCTTGAGGTGTTTTACCCCTTCTTCATGCAGGAGCTGAGCTCAGATTTAAGAAGATCCCGCCTGACCCAAACGCAAAAGTAGTAATGGGCTTCCCAAAACTCAAGAACCAAAACTAATTTGTTTATTTAATACCCGCCACAACCCCAAAATTCTTTGTGTTCCTATTTAGAATAGAACATAATTCTTTATTGGCCAAGTGTGATTGGACACACAAATAATTTATCTCTGGTGCACACACATACAACAACAAAGCGATAGGTCATCTATTATAAATCACAGTTACAATCATTAATCGTAATCATTACAAGCAACAAGCGATAAATCATAAGATACCAATAGGAAAAGATAGTAGGAAAGATGAGATGAGGAAAGAAAGAGAAGAGAATAATACAGCCTACTACATGGGTAATTTCTTAGGCCTAAGACTGAGCTGTGGGAATTAAGTTTCAGCCATGTGAAGGCACAGGGGAACTGAGTTTCATTGTTTTGCAATGCGAAACAAAGCTAAATTACTCTGCAAGACAAAAAAAAAATACACAAAGAGGTTACATAACACCCGTAATCCAGAATCAATGTTAACCGATCACGACTAGTGTGCTTTATAACATGAACATGCTATCATTCAGTAACTCACAGTGCACTGCACTATAGCTTAACATAATGTTCTGGTTACACACAACCTTTTCAGTCAATGTATGGGTTTATGACACTGAGCCAGAAACTTCCCACACACACTTTAGCCTAGTGTAGCTGGTTGCACAATTGGCTTTGGGCCAACAAGTTGTAGCTGATACTTATCAGAATCAGAATAGAGCTGGAAGGGACCTTGGAGGTCTTCTAATCCAACCCCTTGCTCAAGCAGGACGCCCTATACCAGGGTTCTGCAACCGTAAACCCCCAAAGAGCCATTTGGACCCATTTCCCACAGAAAAGTAAACACCGGGAGCCACAAAACCCTTCCTGTGCCTGACTATTTCTTGAGCGGCCACAAAACTAGCATATGTAGTTGAATTAAATGTTCTGTTTTCTTCTGAAATTTTTCTTTTCTTGGATTTATCCATGGTTGGCCTACCGGGGGTTGAAAAGCTCAATAAATCGCATGCCAGCGGGTGTCGCACATTGGCCGTTGAGATGCTTAGTTTGAGTGACAGGGAGCTGCAGCAGAGGGGTGAAAGAGCCACATGCGGCTCCAGAGCCGCAGGTTGCTGACCCCTGCCCAATACAATTCCAGACAAGTGGCTGTCCAGTCTCTTGAAAATCTCCAGTGCTGGAGCAGCCACAGCTTCTGAAGGCAAGTCATTGCACTGGTTAATTGTTCTCACTTTTAGGAAGTTTTTCCTTAATTCTAGGTTGCTTCTCTTCTTCATTAGTTTCCATCCATCATTTCTTGTCCTGTCCTCTGGTGCTTTGGAAAATAAATTGACTCCCACAAAGATTTTTCTCCAGGACAATCTCTGCAAATCCTGGTCCTTCAACTCTTCCAACTGTGAACCACTCACCACTGTAACTACATCCATTCACCTTGTCACTGGTTCTTCTTCTCTTTCCTTCCATCATTTCCAGCATCAGGGAAGAGAGCTGGGCCTTCGCATAATATATCCAAAATATGGTAATAGGAACCTGATTGTTTGTACCTCAAGTGAGAACTCTGGGTTAATTTGTTAAATGATTCATCGGTTTGTTTTCTTAGCGTATTTTCTACAGTATTCTCAGGAGTCTTCACCAACATCAAAAGCATCTCCCTTCTTCAAAGTCCAACTTTCCTTTCCACGGAGTATCACAGTAAATACTATGGCTTGCACAATTCTGATCTTTGTAGGTATAGATCAATGTTTCTCAATTTTGGAACCATTAAGATGTGTGGACTTCAACTCTTAGAATGTTCTAGCCAGCCATGATGACTAGGGAATTCTAGGAGTTGAAGTCCGCAGATCGTAAAGTTGCTAAGAGTGGGAAACACTGGTACAGACACACCAAGTACTTGAATCTCTTTTCCTAGGCCTTCATGGTTGCTCTAAGTCAGTTTTTCTCAACCTTGGTAGCTTGAAGATGGGTGGACTTCAATTCCCAGAATCCCCCAGCCAGCGCTGCTGGCTGGGGGATTCTGGGAGTTGAAGTCCACCCATCTTCAAGCTACCAAGGTTGAGAAACACTGCTCTAAGTGTTGATTTGTAACATATTTTTGACAGTTTGATGGTTGAACCTAAAGGGCAGAAACTATCCGCCATTTTGTTTTCTTCGTTGTCAGTTCTAAGGCTGGTTGTTGTACTTGCTATCCTTAGTTTGGTTTTCTTCATATGTAATTTTGGTCCCGTTTTTTTCACTACATCCCTTGCCTTTTATTAGTAGACCTTGCAAAATCCTTTGTGCTTGTGGCTAATTAGACAAGTGTCATCAGCACAGTGCAGGTTGTCACGCACACCCACCCATAAATTTGGAGACGGCAAAGGTATCTAATTCACCCTTTGCTGTCATACAAGTTTTCTATTTACACAAAGGATTATTTGGGTGTGTATTTCTCTCTTTTCCTCAAATTATTCACTGTAGGCAGAGATTGGGAAATGTTTTCCTCTTGAGGTGTGACTTGACTAGATGGAGATTACTCTAACAGGCATGGCCACAGGAAAAGATTGGGCAAAGTTAACAAAGATGAGTGCTGTCTATATTCAGGATGCGAGCGGGTAAACAATAACTGCATCCAGGCATTGATTTTCCCATATTTATGCAAGGCAGCTTCTATCAGTTTTGTAGCTACAAGAACCTAACAGGACATAATAAAGTTCACCGACTGTAACAAACTGTATTTTATTATTTAACCACAAATTACTGGATAAATTACAATTTCCTGAGGTCACAGAATAGCAAGTCATAGACCAAGGCTTTTGATCGATTATATACCAGAAAGGCCAACTCGTCATGGCCAACTCATTGCAGTCCAACTCACCGCAGGACAACTCAATCATTCTTTTTTTTTTTTAATTTGATTTATATGCCGCCCTTCTCCGGAGACTCAGGGCGGCTTACAATGTGCTAAGCAATAGCCTTCATACTTTTGTATATTTATACAAAGTCAGCTTATTGCCCCCACAAACTGGGTCCTCAATTTACCTACCTTAGAAAGGATGGAAGGCTGAGTCAACCTTGAGCCTTGGTGAGATTCGAACCTGCAATAATTGCAGGCAGCTGATGTTAATAACAGGGCTTTAGACCACTGTACTATCCAAGGCTCTTGGATTTAATTATTGGCTTTAATTATTGGATTTAAATCTTGGCTCTTCAATTTAATTATTTAAAATAATCTTAAAAATATTTTAATTTTTGTCATTTCCATTTCAATTTGTCCCTCCTTTGGCATCCTTTCTTTAATTATTCTGTTCCACCATTTTGTTGATATTAGTGTAACTCTTCTCCCATAACGAGTTGGCGATGGTGAATTGTCTCATGGCGAGTTGGCCATGGTGAACGACCGCAAGTTGGCCATGACAAGTTGTCCTATCGACCCTTATATGTCATTACGCTGGTGTCAACTCTCATCAGTGACACAAACAGACGCTCGCCATGATGATCTGTCCTTAACCTGATCCTTCAGCGATTCCAAAGTTACATCATCGCTACTGTCATTGAGTCTCTCCACCTTCCTCTTCACTTTCCTTCCATCTTTCCCAGCATTAGAACCTTCTCCAGAGTGCTGGGTCTTTGTATAATGCATCCAAAGTAAGATAATATGAATCTGTTGTTTGTGTCTCAATGGAAATCTCTGGCTTGATTTGTTCAATGATCCATTTGCTTGTTTGCTTGACTTTCTACAGGGAGTCCTTAGCTTATAACCAGTCATTTTACGACTGTTCAGAATACAACAGTTCAGAAGGGGTGCATCACAGCCCTTAATGCACTTCTGATCATTGTAAAATGTTGTGTCCCCCCCCCCGCCCCTTCCCACGGTCACACAATCACATTTTAGGCACTTGGCAACTGGCTTGCCTTTAACATCCAGCAGCAGAGTTCTGTGATCACATGACAGTGATTGTCATCATTTTTCTATGGTTTCTGGCAAAAACGACACCCATTCAGACTGTGCCGTTTGCTTGAGTATTGTATGCTTCACTTAATGATCGTTGCAAAAAAATGTGCCTCAAAAAAAATGTGCCTCAAAGTTACAAACACAGCCGTTTACAACCAGATTTCCAACCCCAGTTGTGGTCGTACGTTAAGGACTACCTGTATCGTATTCTGAGGAGTCTTCTCCACCACCATAGTTCAAAAGTATCAGTACTTCTCTTGCTTCTTTAAAGTCCAACTTTCACTTCCATAGAGCGTCAGAAAGAAAACCACATGCTTGCACAATTCTGATCTTTGTGGCTACAGACACATCGCGGCAACCAAATACCTTTTCTAAGGTGTTCATTGCTGCCCTATCAAACCTTAGCCTGTGTTGTGGCCCGCTAGCGGCCTGGGCGGATTGTGGCTGATCCAGACGACGACGAGGCGGCTGTTGTGGTGTCGTGCCAGCAGCCTGTGCAGCCGGCGCTCGAGTCGGACAGCGAGGAGGCTGAAGAGGATGTGGTGCCAGAGGCAGAGACTCAGCCAGGGCCTTCAGATCCTCCAGAGGCTCCTTCAAGTGAAGAGAATGAAGTAGAGGAGCCTCTTCTCAATGCTCGAGCACGCAGGGCTGCCAAAAGGCAGGAGTTGCTACTCAGGAGGAGATCTCCTTGAGAGTAAGGCTTGGGGTTAAGTGGCCACTCCCTTAGCCTATTTAAGTTCGCACACAGATAGCAAACATTGCTGGAAACAACGTTTGGTCCTACGCACAGCATTTTGAGAGTGAGTTTTTTGTTACAACTTGGTTTCTGGGCTGATTGGCAACCCTTGTCAGACTTTGTTTAATCTCTGTAATTCATAGCAAGCTGATAAGGACATTTGTGGTTAAAGGCTGCATTTTGAAAGGGGTCTGTTTGTATTAAACAGAGTTTTTGGAGCTGTGTGTGTGTGCTACACTTCTTGGGACCCGTAGGTGGGGCAGAACAGCCTGAGGCTTATCTCTTGATTGCCAATTCCTGTTAATACAGTAGTTCTTGGTTAACTAGGATAATTGGGACTCGAATTTCCATTGCTAAGCAATGTGATCATAAAGCACAATGAATGTCACATCGCTTCATGAAAGGCAATCTTGGCACTCCCCATTGCTGCAGTTAAGAATTGCAGGTCGTTAAGCGAAGCCCAGGCAGCTTGCAAGCAGGTTAGCGGGTAGGTAAGGCTGCTGCTGGCAGGGGAGAGTGCGAGCAAACACACTGGAGCATTGAGCAACATGCAATCTTCCATGTTGACGTTGATCACGGGAAGCCAGTAGAGAAGCTAAGAAATAACGGTCATTTTAACATAGGATGCTGCAATTGTCAGAGGTGTGACTGGTTGCCAGGCAACCCAGAATCACAATTATATTACCTCACGGGTGCTGGGACAGCCAAAGCTTAAGAGTTCTAAATCTCCTTTTTCAACAGTGTCGTAATTTCCATTGCTGAATATATGGTTGGTAAGTGAGGACTATCTATAGCAGTGCTCCCCAACCTTTCTGGCTTTGTGGACCGATGGGAGGGGGACTGGCGGGCAAGCACGCATGCACGGGCAGCTCCATTTGCACAAGCGTCGGGCACTCGTACTCACCGCTTGCACAAGTGGAGCTGTGAGCACACATGCGCTCTCCCACTGCTTCCAAAATCCGGTTCCGAACGGGCCACGGCCCAGTACTGAGCCGCAGCCCAGGGGTTGGGGGACCCCGATCTATAAGTCAATCCTAAAAGGCAGAAGCCACCCATCACCTCAATATTTTCACTGTTTATTTTAAAGCAGGTTGCTGTGTTTGTTGTCATTAGTTTGGGTTTTCTATTTACGGTAGTTCTATTTTTTTTCCCCACTGTGCTCTTTCACTTTCATTACTAGAGTTTTAACAAAGGAGAGCTAAACAAACCTACAACACACACACAAATAAAACTTAGTAAGTCCTGATTTGGTTTTAACCTGGAACCAAAGCACAAAGTTCAGAGATTCTGCAAAAGACCCCCCCAAAAAATAATAATAATTGGAAATCGTATCTTTACCAAAGCTGTGATTGCAGGAGAGCTCACCTGAGCTTTTTCAAGTACAGAAGAACAGAATAAGCTGGCATGTCACGGGAGCGTTTTCAATTTTTTTGATATCTTTTTAGAAAACGATCCTTTACAAATAAAAAGCGCAACTGAAGCAAAATGCGAAGCGGGTATTTCTATCTCTGAGTTGAACTGTGAGGTCCTTGGTGCTCTTTGAACTTGGTTGTTTCCTTGCATTTGTTTCATTACCCATCTAGGTAACATCATCAAGCAAGCTCAGAGAGGACCAAAGGCCGCACTGAAGCAAAAAAAAAAAAATTACTTAAAAAGCCTGATACGCGTTAATAAGGATTTTTTTGTTGTTAGTTGCAAAGTTGTGTCTGACCCATCACGACCCCATGGACAACGTTCCTCTAAGCCTCCCTGTCCTCACTGTCAGAAAATTTCTCCTTAGTTCTAGGTTGGTCCTCTCCAATATCCTTGCAGGGACATTCTAATGGGCCATAAGTGTGAGGATTGGTTGCGAGTCTCTCATTTCAGTACCGTTGTAACTTTGAATGGTCACTAAACAGATAGCTGCAAATTGAGCACTATCTGTATTCCACTCTCTGGATTCCTGAGATATGTGAGATGAGGCTGAAGCTCCCATAGCCTAAAAATAAAGTAGCAAGCAGGCACACCGGATAACAAAAGCCAGGAATTTTGACCAAAAGATTATTTAAAAGATCCCTTAATGCGTTATTAAGGATCAAAGGCAAACTGTCCTCAGAAAACAAAGAAGGCCTTGTCTCAATGTAGGTGAAAAACCCCAAACCCATCAACAGGCCCTGTGGCCCAAGAAAGCAAGGGCTTTTGGAGAGGACCTGAGGCCCATCTATTCTTGAAGAGTCATTCAGGATCTGCCTTGGTGGCTTCTACCTCTACAACTTAGTGTTTTTCAAAGTTGGCCATTTTAAGATGTGTGGACTTCATCTCCCAGAATTCCTCAGCCAGCATGCTGTTCTAACTAGTGCCTAGCGGCCTATTTGAGGAGGCCACGGTGGCTGGGGAATTCTGGGAGTTGAAGTCCACACATCTTCAAATGGCCAAGGTTGAGAAACCACCCATTTTACTTCCAGAGCGAAGCAACCAAGAGAAGCTATTAAACCTCAGGCAAAGTCCACACGGGGCCATGTCACAAGAAAGACAGATAACAGCTCTTGCCGAGCTGCTGCGCTTCACTCCACCCCAGCTGGCTCTTCTCATTTGCTTTGAAAAGAGGAGGAGAGACGGCAGGGTATTTTTAGCGGCCAAACCACAATAGAACAGTCACAAGTTCCCAGCAGCCGATTGGTAGAACTTTCTCCCTTCTCAACACATACACATACACACACACACACACACACACACACAGAGCGCGTTCTGGTTTTATACACCGCCCAACCTAGGAGGCTAGAAGGAAGGCAACCAACAAACAAACAGTTGCAGATATCTTCACACTATCTTTTCCCACTTTGTTTAGCAAAGTGCTGGATGGAAAATAGGAAAGTGCTGCAAAAATGCAAGTAGAAGGTAATTGTAGGCAATGCCATGCTCCAACAGGGAGGGAAGGAAGGAAGGAAGGAAGGAGGAAGGAAGGAAGGAGGGAGGGAGGGAGGGAGGGAGGGAGGAAGGAAGGAAGGAAGGAAGGAAGGAAGGAAGGAAGGAAGGAAGGAAGGAAGGAAAGAAGAATACAGAATCATAGGGGCTGGAAGGGACCTCAGAGGTCTTCTAGTCCAACACCTTATACCAGCGATGGCTAACCTTTTTGCCGTCGCGTGCCAAAAGCGTGGGGAGTGTGGGGGATCGTGGGTGCAGGTGCCCACATCCATAATTAAATGCGCCCCGCCCTCCCGCGCATGTGCAAGTAACCCCCCCCACTTCCCCCTGCTTTTGGCACGTGATGGCTTGGTGGACCTGGTAGGCCCGTTTTTCCCCTGCCACAGGCTCCAGAGGCTTTCTAGGAGCCTGGGGAGGGCAAAAACAGCCTTTCCTATCCCCCTGGAGGCCTTCCGGAGGCCAGAAACAGCCAGTTTCCCGACTTCCGGTGGGACCAGAAGGCCTGAAAATCAGTTGGCTGGTGCCCGCATGCGTGCTGGAGCTGAGCTAGGGCAACACTTGCGTGCCCACCAATATGGCTCTGCGTGCCACCTGTGGCACCCGTGCCATAGGTTCGCCATCACGGCCTTATACTATCCCAGTCAAATGATTGTCCAGTCTATTTTTGAAAACCCCCAATGATGGAATACCCACAACTCTGGGAGGCAAGCTATTCCACTGATTGTTTTCCTGACAATTTTTCCTTATTCTAGATTGGATCTCTCCCTTAACAAACTTCCACGCCTTATTAATTGTCCTACCCTCTGGTGCTTTGGAGAAATACAGCAAGTCAATCCCCTTTCCTTTGTTACAGCCCCTCAAGTATTGGAAGACAGTTAACACCGATGGACGGACAGACGAATGGATGGATGGATGGATGGAACTCAGAGATGAAAAAGTTCATTTTTCATCTAACAGTCAAGTCTTTCTAACAGCATCCTCAGCCAGATGTATTTCCCGCTGAGGAAACTGGAGACTCAGCTCCACACCTTGCAGCAGGGGTCTCCAACCTTGGCAACTTTAAGACTTGTGGACGTCAACTCCCAGAATTCCTCAGCCAGCTTTGCTGTCCACAAGTCTTAAAGTTGCCAAGGTTGGAGACCCCTGCCTTATAGCATCTTTCTTCAATATTCTGCTTTTCAGTGGTGCTGCACTGCAATCACCGCAATAAAATCCTACAAACCCCATTTCGCATTTTACTTTATTGCTTTCTAAAAAGGAAAGCCCCTCCTAAGCCAGCAGTCCACATTGGGGCCACATGATTGAGGCAAGGCCTACCAAATGCCAAAAGAGGTACAGTTCTTCCTATACCGTAGCACTACAGGGCCCAAGTTTTAAAACTTTCATAATGATCAAGGCGGTCTTCATAATAACCCCATCAAAGGTTTCTAGAATTGGAAGGGGGGGGTTCCAAGAACTCATTTAGCAGACACAATGGCTTAAAATAATAAGCCGTGACCAGATCAGGTTTCATTCTTTGATAAAGTGAAGCAGAATTGCCAGGCATGCAAATTTCATCCTTTCAGATACAGAGATGGGCTCATTTGTCTGAAGGATTATCCAAACTTTGTTGAAATAAACACAGGGTGGCTGGACTCCCATCTCTGAAAATATGCAGGATAAGAGCTGGATGGATGGGACACCATCAGGAAATCCTACAGTTGAAAGCTAGATCTTTTTCTTTTAACATATGTCTTGCCTGGTTGCAGAGGCCACCTGTTGGCATTTTACTTGTCTACAGAAGTCCACAAAAACCACCAATGACTAATGCAATGGAGGGCTTATTTTACAATTAGCTTGTGGTCCCAGAGACTGATACTGTTTGGGGCTGAGAGAGGGATTGGCCCAAAGTGACCGAGTGGGTTTTCCTAGCTTGAGACTCTACTCCTAGTACAGGGTTCTGTAACCTTAAACACTCAAAAGAGCCATTTGGACCCGTTTCCCACACACAAAAAAACACCGGGAGCCACAAAACCTGGGTGGGCATGGCCAACTCCACATCACTCACTCCCACCCAGTCACATGACACCTCCCTAGCCACGCCTACCCAGCTGGGCATTAGGGCAGAGAACTGGTTGTTAAAAAACACCGGAAACCACAAAACCCTTTTCTCTTTCTCTCTCTCTCTCTTTCCCTCTCCCTCCCTATTACCGCACTCTATCTACCCTCTCTCTCTCTCTCTCTGTATCTAGGTCTCTCTTTCTTCCTCTCCCTCTCCCCACCCCCCCGTATCTCTCGGATTTCCAAGGCCAGGCGAGGAGTGACTGGGAGGGGAGGGCGAGGGGCGGAGCCAGACAGTGATGGGATGGGGAGCCGCAGCAGAGGGCCCAAAGAGCCGCATGCAGCTCCGGAGCCACGGGTTGCTGACACCCGTCCTAGTCTATTACCTTCACTGTTAGTTTGCACTGGCTCTCAGCGGCAAATTAGCCTAGAAACCAAGAAAATATCCCAGAAAACTGCTCGTCACTTCTGTATTTTTGCCAAGAAAACTCCAGGGGCCTGTCATCATAAGAAGGAGAAGTTTATCTTTTATTTATATTCCAGACATCAAGTCAAAACCGTACCCATGTTTTTGCAAGGCACAGTAGGCGGAAAAGCAAAATGAGCTGGGCTGGCTTTGTATGTAATATTTCAGGTATCAGTTGCCATCTGGCTAGTCTGTGTGCTCCGAAGACATGCACATGAAATTCCAGTTATGGGGAGTTGAGAAAAATGGAGTTTGGAATTCGGTGAGCAGAAAATACTGTCCGGCTAACAAGCAAAATTGAAAAACAACATCTCCTCAGAATTCATATCAAATCGAATCAAGTGCGGAGACAAGAAGTCTACACTCCTTTTCCTTTTTGAGAAAGGAGAACCTGGCCAGATGCGGGGGGAATCAGCATACATATATTATCACATCCTTAAGGCATCTATTTTTTTTGCATCTTTGCATCAGTCAGTCCTAATCCTCACCAAAACACACACACAATGGGAAATATATTGCCTGAACGGAAGAGAAAAGAATAACAGAGTTGGAAGGGACCTTCGAGATCTTCTAGTCCAACCCCCTGCTCAGGCAGGAAGCCCTATACCAGCGATGGCTAACCTTTTTGCCATCACATGCCAAAAGCGGGAGGAGTGGGGGGGGTCACGCACACCCACTGATTAATTGTTCCAACTGTCAGGAAATTTCTCCTTAGTTCTAAGTTACTTCCATGTATCTAGCTTCTATGTATCCAAATTTAATTTTGTCAACTGGCAATGTACAGGTTACACTTTCATCCATTTTGCTAGCCAAAGATACTTGATAAGAGTTTAAACCGCCATTCTTCTCATTCCCACATGGCTCCTTCTTCTTCTAGGAACATGTGTGGACTTGTCGCTACCAGTTTGCTTGTGGACGGTGCGCTGGCGCAAGCGCATGATGCTTCTACACACGCACAGAAACTTTTGCACATGCGCAGAGATGTCCAGGCGGCTGGGCGGAGCCTTCCGCCACCGCTGCTACCGGTTCACTCGATCCAGGGCGAACTGGTAGTAACCCACCACTGGTGTGGACTTTCATTTCGCAGAATTCTCCAGCCAGCCACAACCAGGATGGTGGGGGAATTCTGGGGGTTGAAGTCAACAGATCTGAGCCGTGGTGGCGCAGTGGTTAGAATGCAGTATTGCAAGCTAATTCTGCTGACTGCCAGGGGTTTGATCCTGACTGGTTCAAGGTTGACTCAGCCTTTCAACTTTCCAAGGTCGGTAAAATGACGACCCAGATTGTTGGAGGCTGTATGCGGACTCTGTAAACCACTTAGAGAGGGTTATAAAGCAATATGAAGTGGTATATAAGTTTAAATGCTATTGCTATCTTAACGTGGCCAAGGTTGAGAAACACTGCTGTAGTCAAAGCTTCTGGAATCCACTACTATTGTTAAAAAGCAAATCAACTTCTGATTTCTGATCTTAAAAGCAGGCTGGCTGGGGAATTCTGGGAATCCACAAATCTTCAAGTTGTGTTGTGGCCCGTCAGCGGCCTGTGCAGATTGTAGCTGATTCCAACAACAAGGAGGCTGGTGTGGTGCTGCGCCAGCAGCCTGTGCAGCTGGCACTCGAGTCGGACAGTGAGGAGGCTGGAGAAGATGTGGTGCCAGAGGCAGGGATTCAGCCAGGGCCTTCAGAATCTCCAGAAGCTCCTTTAAGTAAAGAGGACGAAGAGGAGGAGCCTCTTCTCAATACACGGGCACACAGAGCTGCCAAAAGGCAGGAGTGGCTCCTCAGGAGGAGGTCTCCTCGAGAGTAAGGCTTGGGGCTAATTGGCCACTTCCTTAGCCTATTTAAGGAGGAACGCCGCTTGCAGCAAACTATAGGGAACAACTTTAGTTCACTCTCCTTCGTGTCTGGATTCTCTGCAAAATTGCTTCTGGGCTTTCTGTCAACTCTAGTAAGACTGTGATTACCTTATCTTAGAATTCTGGTAGGCTGTTAAGACAGTTTATTAACAGCCTTTGGTTGATAAAGACTAAATTATTTGAGTAAAATAAGCTTTGTGTAGAGTTTTTCTGTGCTGCGTTCTTTGGGGTCCGTAGCTGGGCAGAACAAGTTGTGAAGGTTGAGAAACATTGCTCTAGGGTGCCCATAAGCACGTCTCTGGCCACAAACCACCCCAAATGTCCTGAAAGGTGCAGCTCCTATTATTACTTTTAAAGGTAGTCCTCAACTTACAACAGTTCATTTAATGACTTTTCAAAGTTACAAAGGCACTGAAAAAAGTAACTTACGTCCGTTTTCCCCACTTACGACCATTGCAGCATCCCCATGGTCAGGTGATCAAAATTCAGATGCTTGGCAACCGATTCACATTTATGACACTTGCTGTTTCCTGGGGGGGGGGGGGGGGGGGCATGTGATCCCGTTTTGCGACCTTCTGACATTCAGTCAATGGGGAAGCCAGATTCATTTAACAACCCTTGTTACTAAGTTATCAAATGCAACAAGCCACTTAACAACTGTGACAAGAAAAGTCGTAAAATGGGGCAATCTCACTTCACAAATGTTTCCCTTCGTAACATGCATTTTGGGCTCAATGGTAGTCACAACTCGAGGACTACCTGTATTTACAAGGCATCTCCGGGTCCACTTAGTCATTCCTAGAAAATAAAAATAGTGACTTGCCTATATTCCAGATTTTACTGAACTGTGTCTGCCCACCCAGAGGAAAAGAAATAAACAGCGTGGGCATAGAAGAAACAGCTTTACAGTAATTAGGTATCAAGCAAACCACAATATCTTCCACTCTACTCAATATTATAAATGTGTCCCCCGGCCAATTTAACCCATCAGGAAAGTTAGACATTTAAAAAAGACAAACAAACCATAAAGCTGTTTCCACCAGATAAAACCAACCCAAAAATATACTAGTGCAACCCCAAACTTCAGGAGTGTCGTTCCAGTGAAACCCACCCCGTAACTCCAAACCACATCCTTCCTTCCTTTCTTTTATATCCAGCTCGCTGACAACTCCCAACCAAGTTTTAACAAGCTGTAAATCCAGTTCCCCATGCAGCTCTCAGCATCAGCCAATTCTGAGCTTATGGGTCCCCGGAGAGCTTTCTGAAGCCGCAAGGCTGTTTGTAGTAGTTAAATATGCACAGCAAATAGACCGAGTGGAAATATCCAGCAGGTGGAAAACCAAAGGAGACCTAGGGGAACATAGGCTCGGCTCACCCAACAATGGGCAGCATGCACTATCGTCTTTCAGCTACGCCCCGACACTGAACGTGAGCCATTTTGTCCCAGGTCTGCACAAAAGACTGAAAAGGAGGGGCAAGAAGGGGTCTCAGGACTGGTGGGAGCACGCTTCTCACCCCAGGCAGTCTTTGCAAAAAAAAAAAAAAAAAGGAATTACGAAGACCAAATTTCTCCCGTTAAACTAGAATTCACCAGTTCTTACACGACGGCTGGCAGATCAAAAGAAGAAGCAAGGCATCTTGTGTCACTACTACCTGTGTTAAGTAACCGTTTAGTGTGAAATCGTGTCGTGGTTAAGTACTATCTATTCATAAGCCCTAAATGTCTCTCCTCTTACTTTCACCGTTCGTGATTTTCCAAAAGCCACAGGGGCAAAAGACCAGCCTGGTATAGGCAGTCCTCGGCTTACAACTCTTTGTTTACTGACTGTTCCAAATTACACTGAAAAAAGTGACTTGTGATCGTTTTTCACACCTAAGACCTTTGTATGCACCCCTGGTTGCAGTGTCCTGGGGTTATGGGATCCTCTTTTGTGACCTTCTGACAAGCAAACTCAATGGGGAAAGCCAGATTCACTTAACAACCATGTTACTAACTCAACCACTGTAGTGAGTCACTTAACAACTCACTTAACAACTGTCTGGCTTAGCAATGGAAAAATTGGGCTCAACTGCGGTCATAAATCAAGCACTATCTGTATGGAACAGGCTTGTATGATTGAATCTGCTATACAGCTTTTAGGTCCGTGATGGCGAACCTATGGCACGGGTGCTACAGGTGGTACGCGGAGCCATATCGGTGGGCACACGAGCTCAGCTCCGACACAAATCGGTGTGCCAGCCAGCTGATTTTTGGGCCTTCTAGGCCCACCAGAAGTCAGGAAACACACTGTTTCCAGCCTCCGGAGGGTCTCTGGGGGGGGTGGGGAAGACCATTTTTGCCCTCCCCAGGCTCCTAGAAAGGCTCTGGAGCCTGGGGAGAGGAAAAAACGGGCCTACCGGGCCTACCGGGCCATCACATGCCAAAAGCGGGGGAAGCACAGGGGGGCAGGGCGCATAGAATTATGGATGTGGGCACGCGTACTTTTGACCCCACCGCGCTCTCCCCACTTTTGGCACGCGATGGCAAAAAGGTTAGCCATCACTGTTCTAGCTACTGTACTATGATTAGTTTGGTCTGCTTTTTTTTTTTTGCTTGATATATAGAGGTTTTACTCCTGTATATTGTTTTTGTTGCTTGTGGTTGGCTTCCCAGAATTCATATGTAGGATGGATTACCATATATATTTTGTAAAACAAGTATAATAAAATAAATACCCGTATTTTTCGGACTATAAGACGCATCGGAATATAAGACGCACCTAGATTTCAAAGAGGAAAACAAGAAAAAAATAGTTTTTGGCCTCTGTGCGTCCAGTTTTTTCCGACCCTAACCCTAACCCTAACCCTAACCCTAACCCTAACCCTAACCCCAGGAGCACTCTGCAGGCCTCCCAAACCCCCGTTTGCAAAAAACGGGCCCATTTTTGGCCTCCAGAACCCCCCCATGCATCCCGTTTTTGACCTCCCCAGCCCCCAGGAGCACTCTGCAGGCCTCCCAAACCCTCTGCGTGTCCCGTTTTTGCCAAAAATGGGACGAGCGGGGGTGGGTGAATTTGGGAGGTCAAAAACAGGACCATATTTGGTCTATGAGACGCGCTGACATTTCCACCCACTTTTTTGGGGGGGGAGTGAGTCTTATAGTCTGAAAAATACAGTACATTCTCCCCTCCTTGTCTCGCTTCCTTTTTTCCTTAAGACTAGACCCTCGAACATTTGATGAAAGGGACTATGAGCCCTTCTGCGACCATGCTTGGTTCCTAATTTCAAACCTTCAGAAAGAGTTTCACTTGGAAAAGCAAAGTTCTCTTGAAATTATCTAGGCAACTTGCAACTGAACAACCATAGGCATAAAGAAATAGCATCCAACCAGTATCAGTTTGATTTGATTTTAGAACATCTAAGCAATCTCGATCGGAGGTCAAGGTTTCCCAGTTGTTAATGTCCATTCCCAGGGCCTTTAGGTCCCTCTTGCAGATATCCTTATATCGCAGCTGTGGTCTCCCTCTGAGGCGCTTTCCCTGCACTAATACTCCATTCATGAGATCTTTCGGAATCCGACCATCAGCCATTCTCACGACATGCCCCAGCCAGCGTAGATGTCGCTGTTTCAATAGTGTTTACATGCTAGAAATTCCAGCACATTCCAAGACTGCGCTATTTGGAACTTTGTCCTGCCAGGTGATGCCAAGAATTCGTTGGAGACAGCGATAGGAAAGGTGTTCAACTTTCTCTCCTACCGTGCGTAAAGGGTCCAAGACTCACTGCAGTTCAAGAGTGTGCTCAGGACGCAGGCTCTGTAGACCTAGATCTTCATATGTTCCAACAGCTTCTTATTAAGCCACACACTCTTTGTAAGTCTGGAAAAGTCTGGAAGAGCCTTGGATAGTACAGTGGTCTAAAGCACCCTGTTATTAACACAGCTGCCTGCAATTATTGCAGGTTCGAATCTCACCAAGGCTCAAGGTTGACTCAGCCTTCCATCCTTTCTAAGGTAGGTAAATTGAGGACCCGGTTTGTGGGGGCAATAAGCTGACTTTGTGTAAATATACAAAAAGTATGAAGGCTATTGCTTAGCGCATTGTAAGCCGCCCTGAGTCTCCGGAGAAGGGCGGCATATAAATCAAATTTTAAAAAAAAATAAATGTGGTGGCCGCTTTACCAATGACCTCCGATCGTTCAGCTTGGAGGCTAAAGACGCAGCATGGCCTTCTCCAATTCGAAGAGACACTTGTTCGGCAGGCTGAGGCAAAGAGGCCGTCCCGGAACCAGAGAAATCTGAGGGCTGGGCAGGGGACAGAACGTATCTGCCCTCAGTGTGGAAGGGATGGCCACTCTCGAATTGGCCTTTTTAGTCACACTAGATGCTGTTTTAGGACCTCTTTCCAGAGCACGATACCATAGTCTCTTGAGACTGAAGGATGCCAATGATAAGCAATCTCTTTCGGGCCGAGTCTGCAAACGCACTATGATGCCATTTCTCTATTCATGTTATTAAAACAGCAGAGAATTCATAGCATGAAGCAATAGTTTCTTGACATCTCTGGAGACAGCCCAAGGAGTGAGGCAAGAATTCCCACCAACGGCAGAACAACGGACGGTTAAACTCCACCAAGTTCCAGCCCTTCAATGCTTCTCCAGCTGAACTATAGCAAAGCCAGAAAAAAATCAGATGAGCTGCTGAATAGAGTTGCGGGAATCACAGAGGCAAGCAGGAGCTGATCTAAGATATTGCAAATGCCCTTGTGAGATATGCCACGTGACCCGTGGAAGCCACACAAGGATCCCTTGGTTAATCCTCAAGATGCTACAAAAGTAAGAATTGACAAAATGTTCTGTTCTGGAGTTAGAACATTCCAAAGAACTTTGGTACATTCCATTTTCACTCTAGACCACATCGGTTTAGTCATTCCAGAGATGATCCGGTGAATTTCAAAAGGAAAACTGCGGGAACAGAACATTTTGAACATCTTACTTCGGGATTTTTATTAAGGACTTTGAGCAAGCGGTCACTGCTATCATCAGCCTCATAAACTACCCCTAGGATGACATGAACAGTAATGAGTGGAGTGGAGTGGAGTGGAGTGGAGTGGAGTGGAGTAGAGTAGAGTAGAGTAGGAGTGGAGTAGGAGTGAAGTGGAGTGGAGTGGAGTGAAGTAGAGTAAACTTTGTTGTCACTTTAAATGTACACTAATCAGCATACACTAAAATGAAATTTCATTGCATACAGCTCTCAAAGAGTCACTACCTCCAATATATACTACATAAACACGACCAAAAAAATCTTCTACTAGTGCCAGCTTTAGAAAAAGATCTGTCATCTACAATTTACCACCACTTCTACATGAGGAGGTTCTTCTGCTTTTCTCATTGTGTAGACCAGAGGTCTTCAAACTTGGCAGCTTTAAGACTTGTGAACTTCAACTCCCAGAATTCTCCAGCCAGCATAGCTAAGCATAAATAAGCATAGCTGGTTGGAGAATTCTGGGAGTTGAAGTCCACAAGTCTTAAAGCTGCCAAGTTTGAAGACCTCTGGTGTAGACCATGGGTGTCAAACTCGCGACGTCACATTGCCATCACGTGACGTATTGCGCCGTTTTCTCCCTTCGCAGAGCTGGGGTGGGTGTGGCCTGTGCATGACACATCCGGCCCGCGGGCCGCCAGTTTGACACCCCTGGTGTAAACAGAAGGTTGCAGCAGAACCTGCCCTCTGACCCTCTTCCCACCCTAAATTCACCATCCTTACCTGATCTCCTCAAAGGACTGGCTCTGTCTTCTACCTGGCTTCAGGTTTGACTTATTGGAGGTGTCCGTTTTTCGTCCTGTGGATTGCCAATATAATCCCATGCATAAGATCCTTCATGTGTGGTCTGACTTTTCTCAACAGGAATCAAAGCACTTACAAGATTAATTCAACGCAGTAGCCAAGCAGCTAAATGTTTATGGACAAATAACGCTGGGCACAGCAAATACCCACTTCCTCCTACATTTGCCTACAAGTTCCCACCCCTTCCTTTCCTGGACATGAATTCCTGTTTGTCAACAGGAGACCAATTTCACAGACACCTTACCAAAGAACAGCCTTACACCAGATCAGAACTTTCAGCCTTAGTCCGTTTAATGACAGCGAAGGCTTCTTTGCAAGCTAATTTAGGAACAGCCGCTTGGTGGTCTGTTAAGTGGTGTTTAACTGACTCAGGAGGTCCTCTCTAGTTTTAATTGAGGTTCAAGAAGATGGCCGACAATTTCACATGGCAGAGAAAGAAACTGGAGAAGCGCACAAGGACAGACTTCCAGGTTGTACATTGATAACCCATAGTTTGCTGCTTCCGCCACAATCGATCAGGTTCATACAAAACGCTGTTCATTTTAGGTCAGTGTTGGCGAACCTTTTCGGTGCCTACTGCTGAAACAGGAGAGTGTGCATGCACGCGTGCCAAAAACCGGAAGAGCAGCAGCCCAATGCACATGCGCATGCCGGGAAGATGATCTTCCGGTTCATGCACACCACCCAGCTGGTCTTCATGCACGCCTGAATGCCGGAAACCTGAAGAGCAGCTGCCCGGCACGGGCATGCTCACTGGACAGCTTGTTCTGCCCCAGCTACGGACCCCAAAGAACACAGCACACACAAAGTTTGTACAAAACTTAATTTACTAAGATAACTCAGTCTTTTTCAAAACAAAGGCTGTTAATAAACTTTCTTAACAGCCTACAAGAAACCAAAGATAAAGTAATCACAATCTTACTAAGGTTGGCAGAAAGCCTAGAAGCAATTTGCAGAGAATCCAGACGCGAAGTAGAGTGAACTAAAGTTGTTCCCTTCAAATTGCTTCAGTTGGCGTACCTCCTTAAATAGGCTAAGGGAGTGGCCAATTAGCCCCAAGCCTTACTCTCGAGGAGAGCTCCTCCTGAGGAGCCACTCCTGCCTTTTGGCCGCTCTGCGCGCCCGTGCATCAAGAAGAGGCTCCTCCTCTTTGTCCTCTTCACTTAAAGGAGCTTCTGGAGGTTCTGAAGGTCCTGGCTGAATCCCCGCCTCTGGCACCACATCTTCTCCAACGTCCACATTGTCTGACTCGAGTGCCAGCTGCACAGGCTGCTGGCGCAACCCCACACCAGCCTCCTTGCTGTCAGAATCAGCTACAATCCACACAGGCTGCTGACGGGCCACAATACATCTGCTCTTCCAGTTTCTGGTGCTCCAGTGTGTGTGAAGACCAGCTGGCCAGCACGCCAGAACCCGGAACAGCAACGGGTGACGGCTCATGTGCCTGGAGAGATGGCTCTGTCACAGGTTCACCAGCACGGTTTTAGGTGCACAAGGTGTTGACACAGTTCATCTCTCTTTCACACATACCTTTTTTCCCCCTTCCCACTCTGGGCTTCTTATTGCAAGTAGTCTTTGACTTACAAACACAATTGGGACCAGAATTTTCACTGCTAAGCAAGACGGTTGTTAAGCGAATCCTGCTCCGTTTTACCATGTTTTTTGCCATGGTTGTTAACTGAACAACTGTAGTTCTAAGTGAACCATGCAGTCATTGTGTGGATCTGAGTTTCTCCCTTTGATTTTGCTTGTCAGAAACCAGCTGTAAAGGTCATAAATGACAACCACATAAGATGCTGCAATCATTATAAATATATGCTGGGGACCAAGGGCCAGAATTTTAACATTCCCCCATGCCATTACGGTAAGCCTTTGTAAGTGATTGATTGGTGGACTGCTTTTGATTTAAGACGGGTCAGCAACCTGCAGCTCTGGAGCCGCATGTGGCTCTTTCACCCCTCTGCTGCGGCTTCCTGTTACTCAAAATATGCGTCACAATGTGCGACACCCGCCGGCACACGATTTATTGAGCTTTTCAACCGCCGGTAGGCCAACCATGGATAAATCCAAGAAAAGAAAAGTTTCAGAAGAAAACAGAATGTTTAATTTAACTATATATGTTAGTTTTGTGGCCGCTCAAGAAATAGTCAGGCACGGGAAGGGTTTTGTGGCTCCCGGTGTTTTCTTTTCTGTGGGAAACGGGTCCAAATGGCTCTTTGAGTATTTAAGGTTGCAGACCCCTGGTTTAAGCCAATAGCATCTAGGATGAGAAAAGAGCATTCCCTTGCCCTTAAGAATCTGTAAGAGCATTTACAACTACTCCCCCCTTTTAAAGGCGATATGATCCAAATCTTTCTGGCAAGTTCTGGAATTCTGGAAAAAGATGTCATGAATTCTACAGGCCGCCCCAGCCATTTTATAAGCTATGATGCACCCTGAATCCTCAAGAGTCCAGGGACAATAAACGACAGCTTTTCTACATCTTTGGAATGCAGTGTTTGCTTTCTTTTATTGGCAAGTCAGATCCCCAATCTCACTGCCTTTACCACACTGGTGTCAGAAGTGGGATGCTGACGGAAACTAGTTAGTGGCTCACCCACAAAGGGCAAGCAAGAGTGCAAGGTCTCACCAATAGTCTACATCTGCATGTACACACCTTCACCAGAGTGGTCAGACCCAGATATCCACTAACCAGAAGACAACCTGTTGCTGCTCCTCTTTATCATCATCATCATCATATTTAATCTTTCAAGGGTCCTCTGTTACTAAGATACCAGATCTGGAATGCAACTCTTTGGATGATCTCTAGATGGAAGCAAAGAGACAACTTTGCTCTTGTACTGCCATCTGCTGGTCAGGTCTGAAGGTTCAGATCTCGTAAACCCTATTATGACCTCATTGGCTTTGTTCCCCCCCCCCCCCAGGCAGATATGCACAATCCCAAACAAAGCACTCCGTTACATCCACCATCGTTTATGTTTTCTGAGAATTATCATAAGGCCGATAGAGGGTCCAGAGACAGTTGTGTAACCAAAGAATAGGCTGGGACTGGGGCTGTGCAGTCTGCTTTCTTCCCTCCATGTGATTTTAGTAGAGACCAGAACGCATCAAAGACATTCTCAAAGGCATTGTATTCTCTATCAGCTATAAAAGGAACAACATGAAAATGTGGGAGGACTGGATATCCCTTTCCACCAAAATTATCTCCCATATTTGTCACATATTTGTAGGAGCCAGATGTTCTTGGAGAAATGCCAAGGTTGTTTGGTTTGGATGGTTTTTCTGGAAAGCTTGTTTTCAGTGATGAGAAGGGGAGGAGGATTATTCCGAGATTATTCACCAGGTGTTGAAGAGCAGGCCATCCAGTAAAACTCCAGGTGAGAAGGACCAAAGTATATTGGCTGGAACCTATTTTAAAGGATGGTGGTGAGTAAATTAAACTATTGTGAAGCTGCAGTGAAGTGAAACTTCCGTTTACCAACCCAAAACGTCTCATATCACAACCATTGATGTATTCAAACACCTTTCAAGATACTAATAGTTCAGGGTTAAACTGTTTGGGTCCTTGGTGTTTTCTACAGACGTTTCATTACCCAGCTAGCTAGCATCATCAGTGCAACATCACTAATATTACCTAGCTGGGTAATAAAACATTTGCAAGAAAAACAACCTAACTCAGAGAGCACCAAGGACCCCACCTTTCAAGATGCTGCAACGAAGAAGACGGCATACATGGTTTCTTCAGATTATTGACTGCATTCACATGACCAGCCATGGTCAGTTTGATAGTTTGGGTCTCCCATCTTTTGGGACCCAGGAAGTACACCTTCCCCATAACAGCACTTGCCCTGTGGAATGAGAATTCCCCCACTCTTAAGATCCATATCGCTCCTAGTCTGTTGACATTTCAGAGGGAAATAAAGATCTGGATGTTTTCCCAGGATTTGGACTACGGTAGACAGACACCCTGTTACAGATTGTATGTGGTCTGATTGCTATTTTCTAACTTACTTTGCAGTTTCTTAAACTGCTTTCTTAATAGCATTCTTATTCACTTGTTTTTGTGTGTGTATGTATTTTAGTTTGTGAGCAGACCAGAGTGAGTAGGAATTGGGGCATCAAACGTCAAATCAAATAGAAAGACATAGTTATCTATGACTTTCTTAGCTAACTCAATTATCTGACTTTGCACAATGCATGGAACATACACTGATCCCATGGGCTCAGTTTGCACAACTTAAGAGTGATGTGCAATCACAGCTATTGCAAATCAACTCTCCTTATCCCTGGATATTGACCAAGTTGGCTGGGCATGACTAAAATGAACCACAAATCGTAGGTTACAAGATGCCAATATCAACTCTAACGTAATCCACTGAATTTCCCCACCAAGTATCTCCAACACGGACTACCAACGACCTCATTTTCTTGTCATCTGTGGTTTCTTCCAATACAGACCAAGCACGTAATTACACAACATCACAGGATAATGTAAGGACCAAGATTGGAAAGAGAGCCAGTATGGTGTAGAGGTGAAGATAATACGTTAGAAGACCATGAATTTGAGTTCTAGTCCCGCTTTGGGCAAAAACCAGATGGGTGACCTTGGGCCAGTCCATCCCTCTCAAATCTAGGAAGGTGGAAGCCACTTCTGAAATCCTGCCAAGAAAAATTCAGGGACTTGTCCAGGCAGTCATTAGGAGTCTGCACTGTCTTGAAGATACCAAAAACAGAGTGCAACCTTAAACACTGAAAGAGCCATTTGGACCCGTTTCCCACAGAAAAGAAAACACCGGGAGTCACAAAACCCTTCCCGTGCCTGACTATTTCTTGAGCGGCCACAAAATTAGCATATGTAGTTGAATTAAACATTCTGTTTTCTTCTGAAACTTTTTTTTTCTTGGATTTATCCATGGTTGGCCTACCAGGGGTTGAAAAGCTCAATAAATCGGGTGCCGGCGGGTATCGCACATTGTGACAGGGAGCCGCAGCAGAGGGGTGAAAGTGCCACATGCAGCTCCAGAGCTGCAGGTTGCTGACTCCTGGGCTAGCCCCCCCCAAAAAACTGTGGGGTTCCAACAGAGAAAAGCAGAACATGTAGAAACCACCTATTTATAATCTAGCCTAATAAAGCTATCCCTACAGCAGGATTCCAAGGGCCAAAACAAGAGCCTAAACATATATGTTCTGATAGGTATCCAACTTCAAACCAATTTGCAAACAGAACAGTCATTCCGATTCTGTGATCCCTTGTTTTCCAGCCAAAATTTATCTTGGCAGCACAACAGCCCAGCTTCCCATGATGTCATCTTTAGGAAAGGCTTTCAAATGAAAGCATCTCCGCTTGAAGATCTCCAATTAAGAGGTCACCACCTCTCTGGGTCACTGATTCCACTGCCGACCTGCTTTAACAAAGACGAACAATTCCGCGGATGACACGTGGTCTGTGCTGATAGTCCAGGATTGATAATGGGAGCGAAGAATGTTTGGGTTAGATAGCTTCTTATTACAATACCGAGCAGGATAACAATAGCAAGAAAGCAGGGAAGCAAAGCCTTCTGGTTGCCTTTCAGTTAGCAATAGCACTTAGACTTATATACCGCTTCAAAGCTTTCCAGCCCTCTCTAAGCAGTATACAGAGTCACCATATTTACCCCCAACAATCTGGGTCCTCATTTTACCCACCTCGGAAGGATGGAAAGCTGAGTCAACGTTGAGCCTGGTGAGAATCGAACTGCCAAACTGCTGGCAGTCAGAAGAAGTAGCTTGCAGTAATGCACCACCATGGCTCAGTTGCACAGGAAGTCCTCAACTTATGACCACAGTTGAGACCAGAATTTGCAATGGTCGTTAAGTGAATCACAAGATCATTAAAATCTGGCTTTTTCCATTGACTTTGCTTGTCAAGAAACCAGATGGGAAGGTCACAAATTTTGGGCACATGACCCTGGGATGCTGCAACAGTCATAAATGCATGCCAGTTGCAAAGCACCAAATTTTGATCACATGACCACGTGAATGTTGTGACAGTTGTTGAAATGTGAGGACCAGTCATTTTCTTCAGTGTCATCGTAACGTGGAACAATCACTAAATGAATGGTTATAAGTTGAGAACTACTCATAGTGCCCATTATCTTGTTTGGGCCAACAGAACTCTACAGTGGCATGTTTCCAAAACCTCGGAATAGTATACAAAATGATCACAAACAGGATCTAAACACTGAGATGGATAGATTCTAAGTCACAGCTCCACACATTTATTCTCCATGCACAGCCTGGTCAAGATTATCTACCAATCTCACATCACATAAAAATCAAGGTTCTTGATTTTTGGAATTTGGGTTCATTTCCACCCAAAGCAAATAAACTCAGTGAAAACCATGACATATCTGTAATATTTAATCCAGCCAATCACTAACCTGGACAGAACATCTTCTACTGACAATAAAGGATCACATTTACCGGATGAAAAAAACCTGCTATTCTGGTAAAATGAGGCTCCCTGCCTACTTTGGGGGCTATCTAACAAAATGAAATTCAATGGAGAAAAAAGTAAGGTTCCACATTTAGGCAAGAAAAACCAAATGCACAGGTACAGTATATGTGGTACCTCACTCAATATTCATAACTGTGAGAGGAGTCTTGGAGTCCTAGGTGTAACAATCACTTAAATATGAGCCGGCAGTGTGCTGCAGCTGCCAAAAAACCCAACATAGTTGTAGGGTGCATTAACAGAGGGATAGAATCAAGATCACATGGCGTGACTGTTAATACTACTTTATAAATGTCTTGGGAAGACCACACGTGAAATATTGCATCTAGTTTCGGTCGCTATGATGTAAAAAAGATGTGGAGACTCTAGAAAGAGTGCACAGAAGAGCAACAAAGATTATTAGGGGACTGCAGGCTAAAACATATAAAGAACGGTTGCTGGAACTGGGTATGTGTAGTTTAATGAAACGAAGGACTAGGGGTGACTTGATAGCAGTGTGAGTGTTCCAATATTTCGGGGGTTGCCATAAAGAAGAGGGGAGTCAAACTATTTTCCAAAGCACCTGAGGGAAGGACAAGAAGCAATAGATGGAAACTAATCAAGGAGAGAAGCAACCTAGAACTAAGCAGAAATTTCCTGATAGTTAGAACAATAAATCAGTGGAACAACTTGCCTCCAGAAGTTGTGAATGCTCCAACACTGGAAGTTTTTAAGAAGAGATTGGACAACCATTTGTCTGAAAAGGTATAGGGCTTCCTGCCTGAGCAAGGGGGTTGGACTAGAAGACCTCTAAGGTCCCTTCCAATTATTCTACTATATTCTATTCTTTCCACATTTTTGCTTGGGTGATCTTGTAAATCCTTAATACTAGGAGAATACGGAAGAGGATTTAATATGGAAATGAACCCTTCCCTATTGTTTGAGCAGCTGGAGACAGGAGTTGAAGACTGTCCATCAGTTAAGGACACCATGTTGGAGAGTTTGCACCACCACCCAAACCTCTTGCCTGTCTAGCCCTCCAGCTCTTTTTCTTGGAGGACGCACAGGTAAGACTTAGATGCTGTCCCACTGCTGACCTGCTGCTTATGTTTCCACAGTAGGCTTACCCTGCTATTGACCTGGTTAAGCATGCCAGGCTAATCCAGGCTGGGGGAGGGGGAAGAGAGGGGGGAAGGGGGTATTGCAAGTTCAGAAGTGTGAGCACCAGGAAGTGCTAATTGGATAATTTTGCAAAACTGAGGCGCCCCTCTTGAATAAAGCTTTTGCAGAAGATTTGTCTGGTGTGCTTTGAGGGCATGAAACAAAAATTTAATTTCAATAGACTTTAACACTTTGTTCATTTATTTAAACGCAGATAATATCCTTTTACTTTTCGGAATTTGGAAGCGAGGTTTGGAATGCTTTATAGCGAGATGAGCTTAATACCCAAATCAAAAATAATGCCTGTTGTTTTTCATGGATAAAACAGACAGACAGGATACAATTATCTGCAAAAAACGCAAAGACTCCGCAAATCGAACTTGACTCCAGTTGAGCACTCCTTAGAGTAGTTATCTTGACACCCATGTGAAAATCTTTCCCTTCTTCCAGGATTTTCTATTTAAACCCACAACCTTGGTTATATCCTAGCAGGCTCATATCTGTGTATCAACCAAGTCCAACCCCAGTCTTAACTTGTTAACCCTTAACATTTTAATCCTACTGTAACAGGTTCAATGCAGGACAGACGAGCAGAAGACTACCAGAGCGCACCTATGAATGCCAACTAACAGCCAGAAGACATGATGAAAACTCCTTAATTGCAGAACACAACTGTGAGCATCCTAGACCAGTGATGGCTAACCTTTTTGCTGTCGCGTGCCAAAAGTGGGGGGAGTGGGGGGGGTCATGCGTGCCCACACCTATAATTCAGTGCCCTCCACGATCCCCCGGCTTTTGGCACGCGATGGCCAAAAGGTTACCAGTAGGCCCGTTTTTCGCCCTCCCCAGGCTCCAGAGACTTTCTTGGAGCCTGGGGAGAGCAAAAACGGCCTTCCCCACGCCCCAGAGGCCCTTCGGAGGCCAGAAACGGCCCGTTTCCCGACTTCCAGTGGGGCCGGAAAGCCCGAAAATCAGCTGACCGGCTCACACATGCATGCTGGAGCTGAGCTAGGGAAACGCTTATGTGCCTACAGATATGCCTCCGCCATCACGGTCCTAGACCAAGCTAAATCCAAAAACTCTAGGGAATTTGTGGAAGCCTAACACTCAGACAAATCAGCCATTAACAGGCACATAAGACAACCTACATTTACAGGCTATTCAAGAAAGACAATAAAAAAAAACTAAGAAGGAAATAAAATGATCAAAACACCCTCTTGGCTAGCAATCAACACCCAAATAAGCAGGGATTAACACCAGGATTAATACCAGATCCACAATCAAGCAGTAAATCAAGGAACCAATCAAGGAACTACCAACTGAGACAAACAAACTACCAAGAAGAAAACAACACTCTCACCTACAATGACAGGGCAAGTCATCATATATAAAGACAGAGCAAACTCCATTCCCTTCTAGCACTGAAGATGTTACCTAGTTGGGTAATGAATATCTGCAACCAAGCCAAGAAAGCACCGAGGACCCCACTTAACTTTTTTTTTTTTGAGGTCAGCCAAGGTGTAGGACTAACTTAACCATGTTCACTCAACCCACTTTTCTGAGTTCGAACAGCCCACAATACAAGTAGTCCTTGATTTACAACAATTTGCTTAGTGACCAACTGGGGGAAAAAAGATGTATGACCATTTTTCACACTTATGACCGTTGCCGCATCCCCATAGTCATGTGATTTACATTCGGATGTCTGACAACTGATTCACATTTATGATCGCAGTGTTTCGGGATCATGTGATCTCGTTTTGGGATCTTCTCACAAGCAAAGTCAAAGAGGAAATCCGATTCACTTAACAACCGCGTTACTAATTTAAGAACTGCAGTGATTCTCTTAACCAATGTGGCAAGAAAAATCGTTAAAACTCCCTTTTAACAAATTTCTCACTTAGCAACATAAATTTTGGGTTCGATTGTGGTCGTAAGTAGAGGATTACCTCTACCACAAATCACCACCATAAGCCGGGTTCACATGTTAAAATATGGTTTCTTGGTTTGGTTTAGCATGTTATGCAAATAGAGAGAACACTAACAAAAACAGGAGCTAATTTTCATCCTCCTCCTCCACCTCTAACAAATAAATGCACCCCAAGTTGCCAGAATGTATATCCTGCCTCAGTAAAAGCCACCAAGGGGAGTCAAAAATATCCAAGCAGGAAGGGGTCAGAGAAATCCCCTCCCTCCCTTTAAAAAAAAATCTATTGTTGCAGGAAGATAAGTCACTTATCTCCACCCCTACAAGTCAAGAAGAGAGCATTTCCTTTCCTTGCAGCCGGGAATGCATCAAGACCCTCCATTATATACACATTCCTTTTTCTTTTTTCCTTCCCCAAGAAAATATGCGTTTATTAAAAATAAGCCAGTTTAGGAAAGATTGGCAAAAAGCCATTTGGATCCCTCTCTTGGGAGTTTCTTTATTATCAAGTGTTTTCTGTTGTTTAGGCTGCTTGATCCGTTGCTTGGAGGAATTTATTTTCAGGCAAAATAAGAAAGGTGTCCATAAACCAACATGCTTCAATAAACAGCAGCACACACTGAAAAAAGAGGCACGATTTTTTTCGGGACATATATACCTGTGTACTGCAAGGAGACTCACCTTTCCACAACAGGTGGGAGAAGAAGACTGAAGGAAAAACAATTCTCCAGCATCTATAATTTCCACTGGGGTGGGGTGGGGGGAATGATTGATTGGATGATGGCAATATAAATTAACTCATCCATGCAGAAAAAGATGGGTGCATCTAATGGGTAGGTAGGTTAAAAGAAGGTTGGGGTGAAGCTTAACATTTGGACCGAAGTCAGATCCCTGATTCAGTGTGTGTCTTATGAACTCAGCACACTGGGTGAATTCACTTAACCACGGTTAATTCAAGCAAGGATTATATTACGCCTTATCAAAGCAGCCAAAGAGAATAAAAATCAGCCCGCAATATTATAGTTCACTTGCACGGATGTAAGGTCGCTTCAAACAGGGGGGCAGTTACCGATGAGTCAATAGCTCCCGTTCCCATTCCCAGGAAAGTGAGGTAAATGATGTGTAAATAATGTTGGGGAAGGGAATATAATTAAGACACAACCTTCCAGCGAGATCCAAACATGCTCCTAAACATTACTGTCTTATGCCTTTTCGATTCATTAAGGACAAAACCCAAGAAGGCTCCTTTTTTTTTTCTCATCACCTCCATGAGTGGCAAGAAACCACGCACCGTCTCCCTTTGGGTTATCCACTGAAGCCACGACTTCCAAAAATGGGTTTATCGAAGAGTTCTTTTGAGGTGGGGAGGGGCTATCTACTGAAGTAGCCATAGGACTCCCACAATCTTAAGTATAGATCAGGGGTCTCCAACCTTGGCCGCTTTAAGCCTGGCAGACTTCAACTCCCAGAATTCCCCAGCCAGCAAAGTTTAAGTAAGCCAGCAAAACTGAAGTAGCCATAGGACTCCACAATCTCAGGGGTCTCCATCTCCAACCTTGGTCGCTTTAAGCCTGGAAGGACTTCAACTCCCAGAAT
>WNWU01000013.1:19122242-19145786 GCA_012654045.1 Ptyas mucosa
AGATAACTCCCCCCTCAAAAAAAAAAAAACTTCAATAAACCCATTTTTGGGAGACGGTTGCTTTTGAGGAAGGCAGGGCAAGTTTACAACCTCCCGCCGCGCATCTTTTCACCTGTCTGAAAAACCTCCTCGGGGGGGGGGGAAGGAAGCCTGAGGGGAACCTACCCACCCCCCCCAAAAAAAATCTCCACCACCCCCCCTCACAATACTCCCAAAAGCAGGAAAAGCGAGCTGCAAAACCCCGAAGACCCTCCAGGGGGCAGCCACGAGCCAGAAAGTGGGGTGGGGGGGTGATGTGGGAAAAGCCAGGCGGTTCTGCTTGCGCGCCCCTGGTTGCTGATGGGGACCTTTGCAAAGGGAGGCTCTCTCGCCTGAGGGGCGCCCTTGGCTGGCGGGTGGGTAGGTAGGTAGGTAGGTAGGTAGGTAAGGCGGACGGAGGGGCTCCTGGCTCTCTCCTACCTCCAGGGTGCGGATCTCCTGCTGCGTGAGGTCGTTGGAGGCGGCGCACTTAGTGCGGAGCCCCTGCAAGCTGGAGAGCGAGATGTCGATCAGGTCCTGAAGCTGCCCGCATTGCTGAAGAGCGTAGCCGGCTCGGCCCAACCCGGCTGGCCGGGATCGGCGGCAACCCCCGCCGACACCACCGCCTCCTCCTCCTCCTCCTCTTCCTCCTCCTCCAGCTGCTGCCCCGCCGCCGCCTTCCTTCCTCTCGACCATCTTCTGGGCACCTCCACGCGCGACCGTGGCTCTATCCATGTCTCGGCATCAGGGCGGCTGCTGCGAGAGGGCTGCCCTGCGCCGGAGCGAGCGAGCGAGCGAGGGAGGGAGCGAGGGAGGGCGGGCAGGAGGGAGGGAAGGGCTCCGGCCCGGCTCCGGCTGCCCCCCTTGGAGTCCGAGAGAAAAAAAAAAAAGGAGGATCGGGGCTGTGGAGCTTTTTTTTTTTTTTTGCAGCGCCGCTGTTGCTTTTATTGCATCGGCCGCTTTGTCAGCGCCCGGGGAAGATGCCCCTTCGGGTGGATCGGGGCATCCGCGGGGAAAGGAACGGAGGGAGGGCACCGCTGGCACATCGCCCCCGCGGAGTCCTCACTCACGTCTTGCCAAGCAAGGAAAGGAAAAAAGATTATTTTGGGGTGGGGTTTTTTTTGTGGGGGGGGAGTGTCTAAGGACAGCCCCCCCAAAAAAATAAATAAAAATGATTCAGCCGCCGCCGCTGCTGCTGCTGCTGCAAACTCGTCCCGTCTGGCTTTCTCTCCTCAAGGCTTCTTTTCTTTTCTTTCTTTTTTTTTAAAATTATTTAAATAAATATATAAATAAATCCCTCTATCAGCTGGCGCCAGGTCAAAGCCGAATGGGATGCTGGGAGTTGTAGTTTTAATGGGAGGGGGGAAAGAAGAGCTAGGCCCCGCCCCTCCCTCCCTCCCTTTCTTTCTCCCCCCCCCACTCTCTCTCTCTCAGCCCCACACCCCCTCCTCCTTCCCCTCCCCCCCTCTTTGTGAGTCTGCAAACCCAAAATAGCCCGCAGCTTTGCCAGCCTGCCCGGGCGAGACGTAATAATAAAAGGCCCCGTTAGATTAGGGTAGGGGAAGTGGGGGCATCGGAAATGATTTTGGAAGGAAGAAAAGTGAGGTCGTAAGTCGGATCAGATGGTGGGTCAAGAGTTGGAAGGAGGAGGATTTTGCACACACGCTCACACACACGTCCCAGTCCTGGAAGCTTCTTTTGGTCGGCCCCACCCTGCCAGCTTAGCCTACCTTACACAATTGCTGTTGTGGAGGGAGAAAATGAAGTTTTGTACAGCACATAGTTATTAAGCACATTGCCTAAATTATTAGAACTAATGCAGGGGGTGACTGAACAACCTTGGCAACTTTAAGCCTTGTGGACTTCAATTCCCAGAATTCTCCAGACAGACAGTCTGGCTGGCTGGAGAATTCTGGGAATTGAAATCCATAAATCTTACAAGTGGCCAAGGTTGGACTTCTTTGAACGAACATAAAGGCCAGCCTGACGTTTTAAGCTTTTCCTCTGCTGCGAAACCGTGGTTGGCTTCAGCCCACCAGCTTTAGAATAGAATAGAGCCGGAAGGGACCTTGGAGGTCTTCTAGTCCAGCTCAAGTAGGAGAACCTATACCAATTCTAAGTGAGCCTCCTCGATTCATTCTACTTTTCTACCTTCACATGACACGTTGAATCATGAACTTGGATGTTCTAGCTTGGCTCCTTAATTTGTGGTTCGTTGTCTAGTGCAATCCCTGACACCCTGGTCCGGTCAGCAAACTATGGTTTAATTACCCATAGGTCAATATGTTTGGTTGGTTGGTTTTTTATCTGTAGCCAGATTTTCTTCCTGGAGGTCAAAAGCAGCTTGCAAAGGAAGGCTTTTTTCGTTTTATCTGGTAACACTGTGTTGTTGGAACACAGTCTTTCTCACAGTTTTGTGGGGCCCCCACCCATGATTTCCTCAGTTGCTTTCCACAAAACTGTAA
This sequence comes from Ptyas mucosa, assembly GCA_012654045.1. NCBI lineage: Eukaryota > Metazoa > Chordata > Lepidosauria > Squamata > Colubridae > Ptyas > Ptyas mucosa. The sequence continues at coordinate 19,124,726 of WNWU01000013.1, forward strand.
CTAGGCACATGGGCTGGGTTTACACAATGCAGGCTAAGCTCAAAGGTGGTTGGCAAATGTGTGACTCAGTGTGCAAGGGAAATATCGCTTGTATGATTGATTTATACTTTGCTGTGTTATGCAAATCCAGGAAACAGACTTGTCAGAAGCTAGCAGAAGGATAGTACAGGCAGTCCTCGACTTAAGACCACAGTGGAGCCCAAAATTTATGTTGCTCAGTGAGACATTTGTTAAGTGAGTTTTGCCCCTTTTTACGGCCTTTCTTGCCACAGTTGTTAAGTGAATCACTGCAGTTATTAAAGTTACTAACTTGGCTCTTAAGTGAATATGGCTTCCCTGCTGATTTTGCTCATCAGAAGGTTGCAAAAGGTCATCACGTGATTTCGGGACACTGCAACCACCATAAATATGAAATCGGTTAGGACCATAAGTCACTTTTTTCAGTGATGTTGTAACTTGGAATGGTCACTAAGTGAACTGTTGTAAGTCAAAGGACTACCTGTAGTGCCCCACAGGACCGGAGTAGGATAATCAGGATGATGTGATAGGCAAAACCTTCGTACATGAAAATAAAATAAGTACAGATAGCCCAAAACATCTGTAGCTAAGCGAGATAATTGCTAAGGCAGTTTTGCCCCAGTTGTAAGTGTGAAAAACAGTCATAGTCACCTTTTTTAGTGCTCTTTTAACTTTAAACAGTTACTAATTGAATGGCTGTTTCGTTTTTGCATGGCAGGAACTGGATATGTCTAGTTTAATGAAAAGAAGGACTAGGAGAGACATGATCGCACTCTTCCAATATCTCAGGGGCTGCCACAGAGAAGAGGGAGTCAACCTCTTCTCCAAAGCACCTGAGGGCAGGACAAGAAGCAATGGGTGGAAACTAATCCAAGGAGAGAAGCAATTTAGAACTAAGGAGAAATTTCCTGACCGTTAGAACAATTAATCAGTGGAACAACTTGCCTCCAGAAGTTGTGAATCCTTCAACACCGGAGGTTTTTAAGATGTTGGATAACCATTTGTCTGAAGTGGTGTAGGGTTTCCTGCCTAGGCAGGGGGTTGGACTAGAAGACCTCCAAGGTCCCTTCCAACTCTGTTATTCTATTCTATTCCATTCAAAGAGGGCCCTTCCCCATCTCACTATGGTTTGCTATAGATTGTGGTGGCCTTCTTGCCATGTTCAGTCATTTCTAATGCTTTGTTCTCTGTTAATATTCCACAAGGGGAATTTCTACAGCTTTCCATCGTTAAAGGCAGTGTTTCTCAACCGTGACATCTTTCAGGTGCATGGACTTCGACTCCCAGAATTCCCCAGGCTGGCAGATTCTGGGAATCGAAGTTTATGCATCTTAAAAGGTGCCAAGGTCGAGAAAGACTGGTTTTAGGGTCTCATTAGGTCTAAATGTGGCCCTGGATTCCTTATCCAAACCATAATGTCCTCTGCCTGGGGTCTTGCCGAAACATTGTTCAATGGGCAATTTGCAAACAGTGGAATGCTTGCATCAGCCCTGCGAGGTAGGCAAGATCAGGGACCAAGTCAAGAGTTGCTAGGAGTCACGAATGTAATTTAATAAACTTTGAATGTTGTAGTAGCAGAATCTTTAAAGCCTATAATAAGCACTTCTCTTTTTCAAAACGTACCAAATACAATCAAGCCGGAGTTGTTTTGAGGTTCTTATTCTTTACCGGGAATCAATCCTATGTTTTGTAATGGCTAAGCATTCCTCCTTGTCTTCTCTGAGTCAAAACACATTTCATCATAGCATGGTTGAAACATGATTAGCTAGTTTGGGCTTCTGGGTATCATCATCAAACCGCTTCTGTTCGAAGTTCAGATGGTGGCTACGACTGAACTCCCGCCCTCTTTTAATGAGGTCCTGTCCTGGCCACCATCTTCATCTTTGTGAGGCCTTCCAGGTAGGGGTGGGCTGCTGGGGGTTCGCAGGGGTTCGGGAGACCCTCTAGCTAAGATTCTGTGCAGTTCGGAGAACCCACAAATTCCACTCCTCGCTGGCCCCGCCCCGCCCACCCCTCCCAGGAGTCCCCACACGGCCTGTTATGGATGCAGGGAAGTGCAGGGCGCACACGGAGGCTCAGGGAGGGCGAAAAGCAGGCCTACCGGAAGTTCGGGAAGGCCAGAAACAGGCTCGTTTCCAGCCTCCAGAGGGCCTCTGGAGCCTGGGGAGGCAGTTTTCGCCCTCCCCAGGCTCGAGGAAAGCCTCCAGAACAAGCTCAATGGAGGATCACTTGAAGACCCTGGAACTTCATTCGTACAACTCATAAACTAGGTTAGGGTTAGCCTTAAAACTTAGCATTTTGTTCTTGGGAATTTGACTACCAGGAAATCCTCAACATACAACCATTCATTTAGTGACCGTTCGAAGTTACAACAGCACCGAAAAAGCTAACCTATTACCGTTTTTCACACTTAACGACCGTGGCAGCATCCCCGTGGTCACGTGATCAAAACACGTGACCTAAGGGAAATGAATAGAAAAATGAATTGCTTTGACTCCCCTGGAATATAATATTACATTGAATATCGAGTGAGGTACTATTAGTACCTAGTACATGTGTGTCATTTGTAATGTCTGTGTGTTTTGTATGGGTTTTTTTTATATATATATATATGGTGTGTTATTATTTTATGTGTGATTTTAATGGAAAATGTAAATAAAGATTATTTTATAAAAAAAAAACTCAAAATGCTTGGCACAATTGACTCATGTTTATGAAGCCAGATTCACTTAACAACCGTGTTGCTATGTTCACAACCGCAGTGATTCCCTTAACAACGGGGGGCAACAAAGGTCGTAAAACAGAGCAAAACTCACTTAACAACTCTTGCTCAGAAATAGAAATTTTGAGCTCGATTGCAGTCATAAGTCAGGGGGGGACTACCTGTATGCTGAGCAAACTTTAGTCTCTCTGATTGATTTATGATTTAACAGATTGTGTGACACCCCACCCCCAACTAAATTCATTCAGTAATCCCTCTCTCCCCCCCCCAAAAAAAAACCCATGTTAGGCCAACCCATCTGCTGGGCCGTAAGTAAAGCACCTAAAGGTAAAGGTAAACGTTCCCCTCGCACATATGTGCTAGTCGTTCCTGACTCTAGGGGGCGGTGCTCATCTCTGTTTCAAAGCCGAAGAGCCAGCGCTGTCCGAAGACGTCTCCGTGGTCATGTGGCCGGCATGACTCAACACCAAAGGCTCAGCATCTTAGCTACTGAGCCACCGCACCCCCTGATAAGTAAAGCACCTAGGATTAGCCTAACATTGATATTTGTCTGTTTAGTACCTAAAACTGTTTGTTACCTGAAGAAGGTGGGGAGAGATGGCATCTGCGATTGTGTAATTGAAACCTAGTCCCAAATGTACTTGCACACCCAATTCATATAAGAGGGGGGCAGGGCTTAAATTGCTCAGTTACATCCATTGCAGGGGTGAAATGTAAAATTTGTTACTACCGGTTCTGTGGGCGTGGCTTGGTGGTGGTGGGGTAATGTGACTGGATGGGTGTGGCCAACTTTTTTTTTTTTTAACTTTTCAAAGCATTTTTTCTAATGCTTTGAAAAGCCTCTGCAAATCAGGCAACTCAGCTGGGATCGTCAGAGACTTTTCAAAGCATTTTTTTACCGCCTTTTTGGCCAAGAGGTTGCAGAAAAAAATGCTTTGAAAAGCCTCTGATGATCCCAGCTGAGCCGCGCGATCATCAGAGGCTTTTTTTTTACTTTTAAAAGCATTTTTTTCTGGGAAGAGGTAGAAAAAATGCTTTTAAAAGTTAAAAAAAAAGCCTCTGATGATCGTGCGGCTCAGCTGGGCATGGGGGGGGGATTTTTGCTACTGGTTCTCCAAACCACCCACCGCCATTGCTACCGGATCAGGCGATCCGGTCCAAACCGGGAACATTTCACCCCTGATCCTTTGTCTGGATTTTTGATCTCCTGTAGACCTCCCTACCCTCTCTACAGGAAAAACCCATATAGATAATACAAGAGGACAAGTCAGTTGTGCTTCACACTGAACTGTAAAGATTCCTCTATTGCCTTCTAGTTTATTTACCTGGAGCTAAAATCATAATATTTTAAGAACGCTCATTAAATGTGATCTGTTTAAACACATGCAGCTGTAACATTGTTTTGAGAAGCTGTAGAGCACCAGGATTTCAAGAGCTGGGATGTTAATTGTTTTCAAAGAAAGATCAATGTCTCTTTTCTTAAATTTACAATTTTCTTTGAAAAACTGCCTCCCACGTGCTCACTTAAGGAACCTTTTTCTCTGCTCTGTGGCTGCCTCACATTACAATAAGCCTGAGTTGCCTGTCTGCAGTGCTGACTGCCATTATTTTAAGAAAGGGTTCTTATTTTTAGACTTTTTAATAGCAGTTCCTAATCAATGCCATTCATCTTGGCAATTGCATATTTGTCTGCAAGCAAATCCCACAGAACAGGGTGAAGCCGACTTCCGAGGAAGAATCTTAGCGGGGAAAAAGAAACTTTCTGGCCAGGTTCATTCAGCAAAGTTGAGCCATTGGTGGCTTAATAATAGTCTGTTGAAGGGGGGCAGGATCACGCCAAACACTAAACCTGTGATGGCGAACCTACGGCATTAGTGCCGGAAGTGGCACGCAAAGCCATCTCTCTGGGCACGCCAGCCGTCGCCCGTTGCTCTTCCGGGTTCCGGCCAGCTGGTCTTCGCGTGTGCATGCACACAGAAACCAGGGGTTTCTAAAAAATTTTATTACCGGTTCTGTGGGCGTGGCTTATTTTGTGGGCCTGGCTTGATGGTCATGTGACAATTATTTAGCAGAGGTACTGGTCTACCAGGCTTTTAACTGCTTGCAGAGCTCTACCGATCTACTCATGTATTTTTGCAGGCACTGATCTACTCATGTATTTTTGCAGGCATCGGTCTACTCATTTGTTTTCTTTTAACACTGATCAGCTGTAGGGCGGCCCTTTGAAGCCCAGCGGCAAGAGTTTAAACAGTTATTTTCCCTCTAGCCATCAGCTGGGACTCAGGAGGCGGCAATAGATTGGGGATGGGGCCAAATAAAAGGTAAGAATAATGCGGGGGGTGGGGAAGGGCGGGGGGCGGGGGGGCAGAACCAGTTCGGTGACGTCCTATCGTCACCGCTACCGGCTCGGGAGAACCGGGCCGAACCTGGAGGAACCCACCACTGACAGAAACTGGAAAACCCTGTGACTGGCACGCCTGCGCACATCAGAAACTGGAAGCTCAGCTTCCTGGCGCACACATGCATGCTGGGAAACTGCTCTTCTGATTTGCAGCGCTCCTGAGCACCGGGAGCGGCTCTTCCAGTTTCTGGTGCTCCCCAGCGCGTGCACGCTCCCGTTTCAGCACTTGGTGCCAAAAGGGTTCACCAACACTGCACTAAACCATGTATAATGGTTTATAAATCTGCCAGGCCCACTAAGTCAGGGGTGTCAAACTCACGACGACGCGTCACATGATGCATCGTGACTTTTTTCCCCTTCGCTAAACCAGGGGTGGTGGTGGGCGTGGCCAGCACGTGACGCATCTGGTCCACGGCCTGCGAGTTTGACACCCCTGCAGTAGGTAGACCAGATCAGGAAATCAACTCTGTAAAAAACTACTTTTGTTGAGATTGGCTATAAGAATCTTTCAGATCTGAAATAGTTCAATCGATCAGTTAGGGAGGCATCGATCCGAGTCCCTTCCTCATATTATCTGGATGTTCTGGGTTCGAAATGATTTGACTCCCTTTGTCAAGGCCTCTGATTTTGCACAAAGAACATGAAAACTAAACCCAACTAATAAAGAGTAAAAGCAGTAAAGAAAGGAAAAAAGGAAACATGTAAAAAGAAATGAAATGAAGCAGCTTCTGATTTCCCTTGCAGCAGATATAAGTGCAATTACAAAATTACTTTTTACTCTTTGATTACAGGAAAAGCCCACTCTTTTCTATTATCTACTTTTGTTTTTAATCATCAAAACCACAAATCCTAACTGCATTTCCCACCCACTATGTGAGAAAAGCCTATAAGGGGTTTCCAATCAGTCATAAATGTGGCTTTTGCATATAGGTCAACCTCATCTTTTTTTTATTCTCTACGTGTTACTGCAACCTTATAATAAAAATAATGTTAATATTCATAACTTTGTTTTTTTACGCTAGTCTACTTCTTAGGGCTAACCTAAATTGTGTAGTTTGCATTATTCGTCCCCTAGAGGGCACTAGGGAGGAGCTAATCTAAGACTTTTGCTCAAATTACATTTCTGCTTTAGACTCGAGTTTCTTTTATCCGATCAATGTTTTCATGAGACACTTTTTCCTGTTCCTCAAGGTTACACACATTACCAAACCAAACTGGTTAGAATCACAGGACATGCTAAATCACAACCAAAGGGTCTGTTGTAAGCCTTGAGGCCAGGAGTGAAATCTACTTACCTTCTCAACCGGTTGGGAAGTGCATGCGCCGCGCCCACACGCACACGTCACGTGTGCGCACAGACCCTCAGCACATGCGCAAACCCTTCTGAGCATGCACAGAGGGTAAAAAGCAGGTTACTTCCTGGTTAAAACCAGGAAGTAATGATGACCGGGTGGGTGGGCAGAGCCTCATGCCACCATCACTACTGGTTGTCCAAACCACCGGCCGCCATCACTACCAGTTCGACTGAACTGGGCCAAACCGGGAGCACTTCACCCCTGCTTGAGGCTGTCCTGTGTGCTGTATAAGTCACTGTGCAAATGATGTGAATTGTATAATTTGCAAATTAGATCCTTCCCATCATTTGCAAAAGATGCTGTGGGACACGAGGCCATTTGTCCCTTCTTGACCCCATCATTTTTTTAGATGGAGCCATTTTTAGAATTCTTTATTGGCCAAGTGTGATTGGACGCGCAAGGAATTTGTCTTTGGTGCATCAATGCCCACGCCAGCCACGCTGAGGCCTTAAAAACTTAATTCTGCCTGATTTGCTTTACCCATCATGTTATTCGGTTGAAATTTGTTGAATGAACTACGTGCAGGTGAATTCACATAATCAACCTAAAAAAAAAACAGGCACAGTTTTGATTCCACCACAAATTTGATTTTTTTTTTCCCTTAACCAAACCGTGTGGGATCACCTTGGGCAAATTGCTTGCAGGAGGTTTTTTTTTCGTGAATAACCAAGGCAAACCATTTCTCTCCCATCTGTTTGGGACCGTTTCAATCTGCCACAAAGAACAGAAATTGGCAGCGCCAGGAGCTTGTTTTGCTCCAAGTCTGTTCTTGAAATCTGTCTTTCAGGGAACACGTACAGTCTGTGCGTCCTCTGCAGAGGGAAGGGAGGAAAAATGTGCTGTGTTAAGACAAAAATGGCTCCTTTGCCGCTGCCGAGACAAACATATGTGGGAAGCACTTCAAGTCTATTGTTCAGGGAGTTGGAATGGGAAGAAAACTTGGGTGGTCAGCAGTATATATTCCGTGCCGCATGAAGATCCCTCCTGGCAAGATACCGTTTCAAGACTAACAACTACAATGAGAGTCCCAAAAGTGCTTCAACTGAAGCTCAGAGCAGAAGAAGCTTCTTGGATGAGAAGCAAAACGTCTTCAAAGAAAAACAAGAAAGTCCAGTGTCCTCTTGGGGGTGGGGGGGAAAGCATCTTTGGGACAACCATGACTTGGATGACTGAGAATCTCCATAGACCATGGGTGTCAAACTCAACTTCATTGAGGGACCTTGGGTAAGGGTCGGCAATCTTAAACACTCAAAGAGCCATTTGGACCCATTTCCCAAAGAAAAGAAAACACCGGGAGCCACAAAACCCTTCCCGTGCCTGACTATTTCCTGAGCGGCCACAAAACTAGCATATGTAGTTGAATTAAACATTCTGTTTTCTTCTGAAACTTTTCTTTTCTGGGATTTATGCATGGTTGGCCAACTGGGGGTTGAAAAGCTCAATAAATTGCGTGCCGGTGGGTATCACACATTGATGGTTGTGACACATATTTTGAGCGACAGGGAGCCACAGCAGAGGGGTGAAAAAGCCACATGCAGCTCCAGAGCCGCGAGTTGCTGACCTCTGACCTTGGGGGACTGGGTGGGCGTGGCCGACTGGTGGGCATGGCCAGCTTGATGCCATTCCCCAAACTCCTGACATATTTCCTCTTCGCACTGGGTAGACCGGGCTGAAGTTACGTTGGCCTGATCGTTCCTTTTCGCATTGGTTAGACCAGGACGGCCCCATGGGCCACATCCAACCACATGGCAGGTCAGATCTGGCCAATGGGTCTTGAGTTTGACATCCCTGCCATAGACACTTAACTGAAATGATAGCAAGCCTCTTTTCTAAGAAGACCTGTTCCAGAAAGTCCTTACTTTGGGTAACTGGAGAGGACACAAGTCCTAATCAATTGTTTCTGCACAATAGAGCGGAAGGTGGGGATCAAAAAAAGGTCAAGATGGCATACATGTTCGATACAAAAGACACACGGAGACTCTAGAAAGTGTGCAGAGAAGAGTGCTGGGGGAGCTAGGAGCAGGTAGTCCTCTCCACAATTGAGCCCCAAATATCTGTTATTAAGTGAGACATTTGTTGAGTTTTGCCCCATTTGTTAAGTAAATCACTGCAATTGATAGGTTAGTAATGTGGCTCTTCAAGGAATATGGCTTCCCCGTTGAGTTTGCTCATCAAAAGGTTACAGAAGGGGATCACGTGACCTTGGGACACAGCAACGGCTATAAGTATGAACCAGTTGCCAAGCATTCGAATTTTGATCACAGGAACATGGGGATGCTGCAAAGGTCGTAAGTGTGAAATATGGCCATAAGTCACTTTTCAAGTGCTGTTGTAACTTTGAACAGTCGCTAAATGAACTTTTGTAAGTTGAGGGCTACCTATATATGTCTAGCTTATCAAAGAGAAGGATTAATGGGGACCTGATAACTCTCATCCAATAGCTGAGGAGCCGTTACAGAGAAGACGGTATTGGCTTGTTCTCCAAAGCGCCTGAGGGCAGGACAAGAAATAACGGATGGAAGATCGTTAAAGAGAGATCCAACCTAAAAGTGAGGAGAAATTTCCTGACAGCGAGATGTGCATTGTACTTTATATACCACGTTGCTCAGTTGTACAATGCAGTGAGCCATGTGCAGACCTGTACATTGGGGAAACAAAACAACCACTTCACAAACGCATGGCACAACATAGGAGAACAAACCCATCAAGACTAGATTCAGCAGTCCGTCTGCATTGGAAAGACAAAGGCCACTCTTTTGAAGACAACAGAGTCCACATTTTGGACAGAGAGGGTCGCTGGTTTGAAAGAGGGGTCAAAGAGGCCATCTATGTCAAAACTGAACAGCCCTCTCTCAACAGAGAGGGAGGAATACAACATCATCTATCTCCAGTCTACAACACAGTCTCTTCAACAATTCCAAGAAGGCTCCACACCAGTGGTGGGTTCCTCCCGCTTCGGCCCAGTTCTCCCGAGGTGGTAGCGGTGACGATAAGACGTCACCGAACCGGTTCTGCCACCCCCCGCGCCCCCCGAACCCCCCCGCGTTATTCTTACCTTTTATTTGGCCTCACCCCCAATCTATTGCTGCCTCCTGAGTCCCAGCTGATGGCTAGAGGGAAAAAAACTGTTTAAACTCTTGCCATGGGGCTTCAAAGGGCCGCCCTACAGCTGATCAGTGTTAAAAGAAAACAAATGAGTAGACCAGTGCCTGCAAAAAATAAATGGGTAGACTGGTACAGCTCTGCAAGCAGTTAAAAGCCTGGTAGACTAGTACCTCTGCTAAATCCTAAATAATTGTCACATGACCATCAAGCCACGCCCACAAAATAAGCCACACCCACTGAACCGGTAGTAAAAAAAATTAGAACCCACCCTTCCTCCACTCCCATTTGCACCATTCAGGTGACTCTGATAACATAGATAAACCTCCGGATCAGGGGTCTCCAACCTTGGCAACTTTAAGACTTGTGGACTTCAACTCCCAGAATTCTGGGAATGGAAGCCCACAAGTCTTAAAGTTGCCAAGGTTGGAGACCCCTGCTCCAGATGGCCTTAGTGACTCTCTAAAAGAAGGCAAATGACCAGCTGTCTGCAAGGAGTATGAATCCTTCCATCCCTCACCATCCACTCAGAGCTGACTGGAAGAAGCTTCTTGGATAAGAAGCGAAAGGTCTTCAGAGAAAAACCTAGAAAATCCATTCGCCTCTTGAAAAAGCACCTTTGGGATAACCATGACCTGGATGACCGAGAGTCTCCATAGACACTTTCCATCCATTGCTTTTTGTCCTGCCTTCAGGTACTTTGGAGAAGAGGTTGACCTCCCCTCTCTTCTTTGTGGCAGCCCTTTAGATTAACTCTTGGAATTAAACTCTTGAAAACTATAAAAAGTAATTTCTCACTCTCCTTCAGAGTGAATTAATCGAGGCAGACTCTTTTTGAATGCCTTCATTGCTTCTTCCGAGCTTTCTCTGCCTCTGGACTGTTATCTCTTGATTCTCCCTAATCCTATCTTTCCACCCTTTTCCCAACCTCTCCATAATCTCTCACAGCTGTTCTCTGGGTTGTTTGCTTAAACTTTTACTAAAGAAAAAAAAGCATTAAAAGATGTGTCGTCAGAGTCTTGCATTAATTTTATTGCTTTCATTCAAATGCTTTCATTTTATTCCCATTCTGTAGACTTGCAGGGGTGGGCAACTGTGGCCCTTTTACAACCTGTGGACTTCAACTCCCAGAATTCCTGAGATAGCCTTGGCTGTCTCAGGAATTCTGGGAGTTGAAGTCCACAGGTTGTAAAAGGGCCACAGTTGCCCACCCCTGCTGTAGAGGGGTAGGAGATGGCCTTGAAGAAAATATGTTGGCAACTGTTTGCAAGATCTGAGTTTAATTCTGGAAGGGAAGAATGTAGAAAGAAACTCAGGATTATCCTGCCTTGGTTTTCTTTGGTAGAGGTAGTCCTTGACTTAACGACCACAATTCAGGCCAAAATTTATGTTGTTAAGTGAGACATTTGTTAATCTCTTACTACAGTTAAGTGAATCACTGCAGTTGATGAGTGAGTGACAGGGCTGTTAAGTGAATCTGGCTTCCCCCCCACTTTTTTTTTTTTTTTTGCTTGTCAAAAGGCTGCAGAAGTTGATCACATGACCTTGGGACACAGCAACGGTTATGAGTCAGTGGCCAAGCATCTGAATTTTGATCACATGACCACAGAGATGCCGGAACAGTGTTTAGCGTGAAAAGCGGTCATGTCACTTTCAAAGTCCGTAACTTTGAACGGACACTAAATGAACTGTTTTTAAGTCGAAGGTTACTTGTATAAGCTGGAAGGAAGGAGAACTGCTGTGAAGATTTTCAAGGTTCTGTTATTGAGGTCTAGGCTTGTGTTTCTCAATCTTGGCCACTTGAAGATGTGTGGACTTCAGCTCCCAGAATTCCCTGGTCAGCATACGGCAGGAGTCAATTTATGGAGCTGTTGTCGGCTATCTCTGCTTCCTCTCTATTTGGATGCTAATTTTAAATTTCAAGCAATTTCCAACAATAACTTACTGTCCAGTAATACAATCAGCTCCTTATTTTTTAAGTATAACGTTGTACTCTACCGTGTTTCCCTGAAAATAAGACCCTGTCTTATATTTTTTGAACCCTGAAATAAGCACTTGGCCTTATTTTTGGGGAGGTCTTATTATTTTGGGGCGCGTGGAGCAAGACAGGGCTCCACTTGCTGCCTTACCTGATTTCCAGCTCTGTCTCCCTAACCCTAACCAGAGGAAATGGCAGGGATCGGCTGCACATGTGTTTAAATATTTTGGGGGAAGGCTTATTTTCAGGGGAGGGCTTGTTTTTGGAGAAGGGCTTATTTTCGGGGGAAATGGTATAAATCAGTGCTTTTCAATTTAGTTACTTTAAGATGTGAGGATTTCAACACCCAGAATTCTCCAGTCAGCATGAATTCTGGGAATTGAAGTTCACACATCTTAAAGTTGCCAAGGTTGAGAAAAACTACCATAGAGCAGGGGTCTCCAACCTTGGCAATTTTAAGACTTGTGGATTTCAACTCCTAGAATAGCTGGCTGAGGAATTCTGGGAGTTGAAGTCCACAAGTCTTAAAGTAGCCAAGGTTGGAGAGCCCTGCCTTAGAGGATAAGGATGAAGCTTCGTCACCTAATTAACCAGGCTGAGTATGCTGGGAGTTCTCCATTTATGACTGGTGACTTAGCAACCGTTTGAAGTTATGATAGACTTACCGGGGGTTACTTACGACATGGATGCAAAGTTACAGCAGACAGGACCTGGTCTGTGGTCACATGATCGAACTTTGGACATTTCACAACTGAACACTGTTTACAGTTGTTTACAGTGCAGGGGTGAAATGCTCCTGGTTCAGACCAGATTGCCCGATCCGGTAGCGAAGGAGGCGGGTGGTTCAGAGCACCGGTAGCAAAAATCCCTGCCCCACCCCCATGCCCAGCTGAGCCGCACAATCATCAGAGGCGTTTTTTTTTACTTTTAAAAGCATTTTTTCTACAACCTCTTCGGCCGAAAAAATGCTTTTAAAAGTAAAAAAAAAAGCCTCTGATGATCGCATGGCTCAGCTGGGATCATCAAACTTACTGTGAGTTCAATTCTCACCAGGCTCAAGGCTGACTCAGCCTTCCATCCTTTCTAAGATGGGTAAAATGAGGACCCGGTTGTGGGGACAATAAGCTGACTTTGTATCAAATATACAAAAGTATGAAGGCTATTGCTTAACGCATTGTAAGCCGCCCTGAGTCTCCGGAGAAGGGTGGCATACAAATAATTTTTTTTTTTTAAAAAGAGGCTTTTAAAAGAAAAAAAACCTTTTTTTCTTTTAAAGGTCTCTGACGAACCCAGCTGACTTGCCTGATCGTCAGAGCCTTTTGAAAGCACTTTTTTACAACCTCTTCGCCAAAGAGGTTGTAGAAAAAATGGTTTTAAAAGAAAAAAAAACGCCCATCCAGTCACACACACCCCACCAAGCCACGCCCACAGAACCAAGTAACAAATTTTAGATTTCACCACTGTTACAGTGCCTGTGGTTGTGCGACTATGTTTTACAACAATTTTGCCAAAACCCAGCATTTGCCTTCATTCGTAAGCACTTACTTTTGTTTTTTTAATGAAACTGCACCCATAGCTTTGTTTACTTAACCATCACAGAGGCTGCTTTACAGCTACCGCATTCCAACCTCTGCCAAAAAGGTCGTAAAATCCGGTTGGTCACATGACCATCACATCTTACAGCCATGATGGGGCAGGCTCCGTTATCGTCTTAATTTGAGGACTACCAATTACATCCGAGGCCTTTAATTGCACTTTTAAGCCTATTGGATGAATCCAAGCATTGTGGCTTAACATGTTTGATATACATAGCCAAGGTCAGCTTGAGCTACGGAGGCGCAGTGGTTAGAGTGCAGCACTGCAGGCTACTTCCGCTGACTGCCGGCTGCCTGCAATTTGGCAGTTCAAATCTCACCAGGCTCAAGGCTGACTCAGCCTTCCATCCTTCCAAGGTGGGTAAAATGAGGACCCAGATTGTTGGGGGAAATATGCCGACTCTGTAAACCGTTTAGAGAGGGCTGTAAAGCACTGAAAAGCGTTATATAAGTCTAAGTGCCATTGCTATTGCTATTGTTCAATGCATCCTGGCAAATAAAACCATGCTATCATGATCAACCGTTCCTTGCTTCAGTGTGGCTGGTTGAACAAAACACAATTGGCTCTTTGATTATTTGCAGTGCTGCATTTTCAACCTCCAAAAGAGGCTATGAAAGTGCGGAGGATTCTGCCTTAAGGTGCCACCGATGGGAACGGCACGGCACGGCATTCATGCTCCCACATGTTCCATGCGGCTAGTAGTGCAACCCAGGAAAACGTATCCAATTTCTTAGGCTTACCGGTCAGTCTTGCATATATGAAAACAATAGAGATGGGTGTGTTGGCCCACCAAAAAAAACTTTGTTAACATTGCCTTTATTAGGGTTCATCATTCGAACAAATGCTTCAAAGCAAACACAAGTTTCAGGTTTTTAAAACCATGGCAGGCGGCGGAGAGAAGATCTCGAACAAAGAATCATTTTAAGCCTGCCCTGTTATCAGAGTCTCCCGCTCAATTGGAGGAAACAAGATCTTTGAAGCCACTTCACCAAGTTCTGGCTTTCTTCAGTCCCGCTGATAAGGAAAATGTCCTGGTCTCTTTGTGCTGTCTGGTTTTACAAGCTGTGCCTGTCTCTTCTGCCTGCAGAGTTGTCATCGCAGCCGATTGCTCCGTCTGGTGGGGTGTTTCTTTGCAGAAATGGCTTTTACCGGATTTTAGGGGGAACTTGTGTTGCTTATTGTCGTGGGCTGCTTGAGTCATCCCCCAAGCTATGAAAAAAACCCAGGCCAGCGTTTTTTTTTAACCTGATGCCCTCCAAATATGTTTATTTTATTTTATTTATTTATTTATTTAGTCAAGCATGTATTAGATAACAGATATAAATATAAACATGATTATGAATACATGAAATGGATACGAATAAAAGGGAGTATTAGGACAGGGACGGTAGGCACGCTGATGCGCTTATGCATGCCCCTTACAGACCCCTTAGGAACGGGGTGAGGTCAACAGTAGACAGTTTAAGGTTCAGGTTTTGGGGGTTTGGGGAAGAAACCACAGAGTCAGGTAGTGCATTCCAGGCATTGACCACTCTGTTGCTGAAGTCGTATTTTCTGCAATCGAGTTTGGAGCGGTTTACCTTGAGTTTGTATCTATTGTGCGCTCATGTATTGTTGTGGTTGAAGTTGAAGTAGTCATTGAAAGTAGGACCAGGGGTGAAATGCTCCCGGTTCGGACCGGCTCGGGCGAGTAGGTAGTGATGGTGGCAGGCAGTTCGGAGAACCGGTAGCAAAAATCCCTACCCCCGCCCCCCCATGCCGAGCTGAGCCGCGTGATCATCAGAGCCTTTTTTTTCTTTTAAATGGCTCTGACGATCCAAGCTCTGACGATCCCAGCTGAGTTGCTTGCCAATTTTGAAAGCATTTTTTTACATAGTTTTACATGTAAAAAATGGTTTTAAAAGTAAAAAAAAAAGGCCATGCCCACCCAGTCACCAAGTCACACCCACAGAACCGGTAGTAACAAATTTTAGATTTCACCCCTGGGTAGGACATTGTAGCAGATAATTTTATGTACTATGCTTAGGTCAGACCAGAGGCGGCAAAATTCTAAGTTGTCTAAGCTCAAAATTTCAAGCCTGGCGGCATAAGGTATTCTGTTGTGAGCAGAGGAGTGGAGGACTCTTCTCATGAAATATCTCTGGACTCTCTCAATTGTATTAATCTCCGATGTGAAGTGCGGGTTCCAGACAGATGAGCTGTATTCAAGAATTGGTCTAGCAAATGTTTTGTATGCCCTAGTTTGCAGTTCAATATTACCAGAGAAGAAGCTACGCAAGATTAGGTTAACAACTCTTAACGCCTTTTTGGCAATGTTGTTACAGTGAGCTCTGGCACTTGAGCTGGCATGTTGAGCTGTAGGCATTTGCTTGCTGGTGAGTTGTGCTGCTTCCTCCCCATCGTTGAGTTGGCACAAAAATATAAAACGCGCCATCCTCATGGAATTGGCCATTCATGCAATGTTTCTCAACCTTGGCAACTTTAATGTGCATGGACTTCAATTCCCAGAATTCCTCAGCCAGCAAAAAATAATCCTTTGAGCCTCCTATCAGAAAGCGACTCCCTTTTAAGACTTTTCTATTCTGTTTCAAATCCATTTTATAAAAAGCAATTTTTATTAGGTCGAAAGGGAAATATCTTTCCCAATCACAGATGTTTCCAAGCTTTGAATTTTCCTACTGAGAAAGACAAGCTGATATTTCCCTGTTCATCAGATGTAGATTTTTTTTTTAAAAAAACTCTCCCTTATTTTAGGGCAGGGGTGTCAAACTAAAGGCCCGGGGCCCGGATCCGGCCTGCAGGGTACTTAGATCTGGCCCACGGAGCTACCCTTGAAACAGCGAAGGACTGGCCTGCGGTGCTTCTGCCAGTGAAAACGGGTTCCCGAGCTCTGTTTTTGGCTGCCACGGCCTCCTGCAACCCTCTGCCAGTGAAAACGGAGCTCCCGAGCTCCGTTTTCCCTGGCAGAAGATTGCAGGAGGCTGTGGCAGCCAAAAACGGAGCTCACTCGGGAGCTCGTTTTGCTGGCAGAGCACTCGGGCCACCACAGGCGCCCCCGACATGAGTGACGTTGAGCTGGCCACACCCACCCTGAACTCCGGAGGTCAAACACAACCCTGATACGGCCCTCAATGAAATTGAGTTTGACACCGCTGCTTTGGGGCTACCAGATCTGACGCTCCAGATGACCATTAGAGGCAGCAAAGGTATTCGTTTGAATAATTCTTTGCTGCCTTCTAAGGCAGTGGTGGAATTCAGATTTTTTTACTACCGGTTCTGTGGGCATGGCTTGGTGGGCGTGGCTTGGTGGGCGTGGCGGGGGAAGGATACTGCAAAATCTCCATTTCCGCCCCACTCTGGAGCCAGCCAGAGGTGGCATTTGCCAGGTCTCCGAACTACTCAAAATTTCCGCTACCGGTTCTCCAGAACCTGTCAGAACCTGCTGAATAGTGTAGGAAGTTAGTACCCACCCCTTTCCTAGAAGAATGAAATATTTTGGGAAATATTAAAAAGGCAGAATATTATGTTTCCCTGGATGAGAAATGGAGAAGCATGTTTTAAAAACAAAACAGCTCCTACCTTCCTGCCCCTACCCTTTTGTTAATGGGCCAGAGGCAGAAACTCAATCTTTGTCAATGGAAGACAATGGGACCCATCTAGGACAGAAACTCACCAGATGGCACCTGGGAAGATTACATCAGCCAGCAAGGCTAGCTAAGACCCCCACCCCCTGGGATTCTGACAACCAATCAGGATACTCTTTCAGGGTCCCAGGAAGTTCAAAGCCAGAGAGAGCATAAAACTCGGGGACTCGCTATATCTCATCCTTTTTTTTTCTGTTCAGGAATTCAAACCATGAGATCCTGTCCACCATTAAACCATCTTTCCAAGCAGTCTCCATGTTTCCAGTGTCCTTTTCCCCACTTGGAGCAGAACCCAGAAGGATATTTCTTCCAACAATAGCACCCCTGCTCTAAGGTCAAATCCTCCTAAATTTGCAGCCAAATTTGGTACGGCTACAGATAATCCTCGGTTTACAACCACAGTTGGAACCAGAACTTTCATTGCTAAGCAAAAAGATTATTAAGTGAGCCCCCACCCAATTTTACAACCTGTTTTGCCATGTTATTAAGTGAATCCCACGATCATTAAGCAACTTCAGTTCCTTCTATTGACTTTGCTTGTTGGAAGTTGGCTGGGAAGATCTCATATAGTCTCATATAAATCTTATAGGTCATATAAGTCTCCTATGGCAATCACATGACCTGACCCTGGGACCCAGCCATTGTCATAAATACAAGAGCCCTGGTGATGCAGCAGACTAAAGCACTGTTATTAACATCAGCTGCCCGCAATTACTGCAAGTTCGAATCTCACCAGGCTCAAGGTTGACTCAGCCTTCCATCCTTTCTAAGGTAAGTAAATTGAGGACCCAGTTTGTGGGGGCAATAAGCTGACTTTGTATAAATATATACAAAAGTATGAAGGCTATTGCTTAACGCATTGTAAGCCGCCCTGAGTCTCCAGAGAAGGGTGGCATGTAAATCAAATAAATAAATAAATAAAAAATACATGCCAGTTGTAATAGTGATCGGTCATAAATCATTTTTTTTCAGTGCCCTGTTAACCTCAAACGGTCACTAAATGGATGATTTTAAGTCAAGGACTACCGGTCTTCATGACATGCCGGTCATTTTTTTCCCATGGGAAAATTGAAAGTAGGATAGAAACTTTATGCCAGGGCAAATCAACAAAAGCCTCCACTCGATACAGCTTGTTTCTGCTCCCAACCCAACCATCAGTTTCACAGAGGCGGAGAAGGCAGACATTAAGGCATTGTTTTCCAACATAATAGCTACTTTGGGGGAAGTTGAAAAAGTGCATTTTATTTTTCCTCTCTGCAGACCAGGCAGCCTGAACCTCAGCCTAGGGTTGCCTGTTCTGATGTCATTTCTTGGCACCAGACCAAGAGCCTCAGCCAGCCTCGGCTGTTTGCCAGGTCTGAGTTCCTGAAGCAACGTTCCTTTGAGTCGGTCACCAGCTAGGCAAGATCTGTGGCAGGTCAACCCACTTCTGCCGGATTTCTCCGAGGAGATCGGTGAGCCAACATGCAGAACCAGAAAATACATTTTGCCCCATGCGTTCCTCCTGACATTAAATTTTATGCCATCTGTAATTCAGAAGACAATAAATGGTCCCCAAGATGACCATGTCTCGGGGTGGAGTTTGCTGTGACACAATTTCCTTGTTGCTGTAGGAAGTTAGCACCCACCCCTCTCCATGGTGCTTCATGGCTCAGGACCTGGTTATTTACGGGACCGCCTGCTGCCACCAGTAGCCTCCCACCGGCCGGTACGCTCTCATAGAGAGGGGCTCCTCCGGGTGCCGTCGGCCAAACAATGTTGATTAGCGGTCCCCAGAGGGAGAGCCTTCTCTGTGGGGGCACCTACTATCTGGAATGAGCTCCCCCAGGAGATTCGGAGGATCCCGGACCTACGCACCTTCCACCGCACTCTCAAGATCTTCTTATTCCACCAGGCTGGCCTGGCCTAATTTTTCCCTCTTTCCTTTTTTAATTAATGTAAATTTTAATTTGTTTTAAATTATTGGGGTGTTTTAAATTTGTTTACGGCCAAATTGTTTAATTCAATTTTATTCTGCTTTTAAATTTTGTATTATGTGTTTTATCTCATGGCTGTTCACCGGCCTGAGTCCTTCGGGAGTAGGGCGGTATATAAATTAAATAAAAACTAAACTAAAAAAACTAAACCCCTCTCCTAGGAAAATGAGATATTTTAAGAAATATTAAAAGGGCAGAATATTTCCCCTAAAAGGGAGGCAGAAACTCAGCCCCCCATCTTTGTCAATGGGCCATTAAGGCCTGGGCCAGTCTCTTCTACATAACAAAGATCTACCTCCTTCAGGCAGAGCCATAGTAGGAATTGCCCAAAGCCCTTCATTACATCATCACCCAGCAAGAGTCAACCAAGCTTGGGACAATCTACAAAGTTACCCTTGCATGGCTCCATGGGAGTCTGACAACCAATCAGAATACAAGCTCAAATTTAAAGCCCAACAGAAGGTATAAATCTCTCTCTCTTTCTCAACCATGTGCCATCTTTCCAAGCAACTTCCATATTTCCAGTGTCTTTCTCCCCACCTGGAACTGAACCCAGATGGACATTTCCAACACTGCAATCCAGGAACATTCCTAGTGAGAAGACAGAACAATCACCCATTATCACACCAAACTATTAAGTGATGTGTCTGTCCGTTTACGCTATTGTAGGAAGTTAGCACCCACCCCTTTCCTAGAAGAATGAAATATTTTAGGAAATATTAAAAAGGCAGAATATATTTCCCTGGATGAGAAATCGAGAAACATGTTTTAAAAACAAAGCAGCTCCCACCTTCCTGCCTCCCCCCGCCCTTTTGTCAATGGGCCAGAGGCAGAAACTCAATCTTTGTCAAAGGACCATCATCTGCAACACAATAGAACCCATCCAGCAACAGAAACTCACTACCTGGCACCTGGGAAGATTACATCAGCCGGCAAGGCTAGCTAAGACCCTCATCCCTTGGGAGTCTGACAACCAATCAGGATACTCTTTCTGGGCCCCAGGAACTTCAAAGCCAGAGAGGGCATAAAACCCGGGGATTCACTGCGTCTCAGTCCCCTTTCTGTTCAGGAACTCAAACCATGTGATCCTGTCCGCCATTAAACCATCTTTCCAAGCAGTCTCCATGTTTCCAGTGACTTTTTCCCCACTTGGAGCTGAACCCAGAAGGATATTTCTTCTAACATTATATTGCATTGTCCAAAGCTAGATTTTGTGGCTTCAGCACCCCGGGTTGGCGTCTATTCAGTGAACCTTGATAATAAAACAGACTCTGGGTCGATATCTCTTGTGAACGGAACTGTAAAGGGGGTCATGTCTGCCTTTTAGATCTGAGAAACATTTGAAGCTATACCAATGCACAGGTATAGAATAGATAGGACATGCAGGGCTCAATAGTAGTAACTGTGAGGGGAATCTGGCAGTCCTAGTGGACCAATCACTTAAATATGAGCCAGCAGTGTGCAGCAGCTGCCAAAAAAGCCAACACAGTTCTAGGCTGCATAAACAGAGGGACAGAATCAAGATCATGTGAAGTGTTAATACCACATAACAGTGGTAGGTTGCTCCCGGTTCGCACCGGTTTGTGAGAACTGGTAGCGGTGATGATATGACGTCACCAAACCGGTTCTCTGTCTTCAGGAGCTGGGCCCTCCCGCCCGCCCCGGCTTTATGCCGACCTTATATTTCTCCTTTTTTCGCCCAGCTGAAAGGTACGGCAGAGCGGATTGCCGCACCTCAGCTGGCAGATTCTCAACACGCTTGCACAAAGTGCATGTTTGGTGCGCAGGCGAACAAAGTGAACATGTACACTTTAAGGTAATCATGCCCGAAGCGTGCGCACAAAGAGAACCGGTAGTAAAGCCGGTTAGAGCCCACCCCTGCCACATAAAAATGCCTTGGTAAGGTCACACTTGGAATACTGCATCCAGTTTTAGTCGCCACGATATAAAAAAGATGTGGAGACTCTAGAAAGAGTGCTGAGAAGGGCAACAAAGATGATGAGGGGACTGGAGGCTAAAACATATGAAGAATGGTTGCAGAAATTGGGTGTGTCTAGTTTAATGAAAAGAAGGACTAAGGGTGATAAGAAACCAGTCTTCCACAAAGAAGAGGGGGTCAACCTATTCTCCAAAACACCTGAAGGCAAAATAAGAAGCAATGGGTGGAAGCTAATCAAGGAGAGAAGCAATCTAGAACTAAGGAGAAATTTCCTGACAGTTAGAACAATGAATCAGTGGAACAACTTGCCTCCAGAAGTTGTAAATGCTC
>WNWU01000013.1:19145886-19188802 GCA_012654045.1 Ptyas mucosa
GGAGCGCAGAGAGGTCATGCGCACGCGTGCCCACATCCATAATTCTATGCGCCTCGCCCCCCATGCTCCCCCCCTGCTTTTGGCACGTGATGGCACGGTGGGCCCGGTAGGCCCATTTTTCGCTCTCCCCAGGCTCCAGAGCCTTTCTAGGAGCCTGGGGAGGGCAAAAACAGCCTTCCCCACCCACCCAGAGACCCTCCAGAGTCAAGAAAGAGTGTGTTTCCTGACTTCCGGTGAACCCAGAAGGCGTGAAAATCAGCTGGCCAGTGCACGCATGCGTACCGGAGCTGAGCTCGTGTGCCCACTGATATGGCTCCACGTGCCACTTGTGGCACCCGTGCCATAGGTTCGCCTTCATGGGTATAGGGTTTCCAGCCTGAGCAGGGGGTTGGACTGGAAGACCTCCAAAGTCCTTTACAATTCTATTATTCTTAATCTGTCAGAGCCTCAAATGAGACTTTGGTGCTGTGATGGCCCATTAACATTTCTCTCCTTATCTTCTGGTGCCATCTACAGCCAACAGCTTTGAGGAGAAGTTCAAGAGAATATTCAGAGGAGCAGAAATAATTCTCTCTCTCTCTCTTTCTCTCTCTCTTTCTCTCTCTCTCTCTCTCTCTCTCTCTCTCTCTCTCTCTTTCTCTTGAAAACTAGTCCTTCCAAGAGGCTGGGCCACAGGCCAAGACCAGGGCAGGAAGTGAGTCAGCCAGTAGGCAGAAGGGGAATGGCTATTGTGTTGAACTGTGAAACAGGAATCCAAAACAATAGCCGGAAATGGCTGTGATGGGAGAGCAGAAAGCAACCTTGTACGGTAAATGCCTAGTGGCAATTCCTTGCATTTTTGAAACGTTGCCCTGAATATCTTCGTCATAAACGTTCTGAAGATCAAAGGGGGGGTGAGGTCAGGATGCAAAGGACAATATGAAAGATGGAGCCCCCATTCCTACCCACCAGGGTTTGTTTGTTTTTTCATATCTGAAGAATTTTGCTGTACAAAATACAGAATAACTCTGCTAAACAAATAATTCCCTCAACACTGTCAAACTAGTTACTAAGTCTGCACTACTATTAATCTTCTCATCATTCCCACCACCCATCTCCTTCCACCTATGATTGTATGACTGTAATTTTGTTGCTTGTATCCTTACGATTTATATTGATATTGTTTCCTGATTGCTAATTTATACCCTATGACTATCATTAAGTGTTGTACCTTATGATTCTTGATGAACGTATCTTTTATGTACACTGAGAGCGTATCCACCAAGACAAATTCCTTGTATGTCCAATCACACTTGGCCAATAAAAAAATTCAATTCTGTTCTGTTCTGTTCTATTCTATTCTATTCTATTCTATTCTATTCTATTCTATTCTATTCTATTCTATTCTATTCTATTCTCTCCTATTCTATTAACAAGATTGTTATTAGAATAGAATATTCTTCTAGAATAGGGGTCTCCAACCTTGGCAACTTTAAGTCTGGAGGACTTCAACTCCCAGAATTCCCCAGCCAGCTGGGAGTTGAAGTCCTCCAGGCTTAAAGTTGCCAAGGTTGGAGACCCTTGTTCTAGTCCATCCCCCTGCTCAAGGAGATCCTATTCCATTCTGAACCAATGGCTGCCCAGTCTCTAATTAAAAACCTCCTGTGATGGAGCAGTCACACTTCTGGAGATAAGCCGGTCCAGTGATCAATTGTTCTCACAGTCAGGAAATTTCTACTTATTTCAAGGTTGCATCTCTCCTTGAGAAGTTTCCATTCATTACTTCTTGTTTTGCCCTCAGGTGTTTTGGAGAATAGGTAGACCCTCCACTTCTGTAGGACAAACAACCCCTCAAATTTTGGAAGACTGTTATCCAGTGGTAATATTCAGCCGGTTTGGACCGGTTCAAGCGAACCGGTAATGGTGACCTGTGGGTGGGTCTGCCCACCCTCCCATTCGCTCTGGTGCCATGCCGTCCTATTTAGCCACGTTTTCTAAGCTGCGTGTATGTGTGCAAGCCTCACTCACACACAAAATGCATGCGCAGAAGGCCATGCACATGCATGGAAGGCGCAAGAGTGAGCAAAGAGAGCGTGCGCACATGTGCACTCACATTTTCGGTGTGCAGCGAACCAGTGGTAAAATGTGAAATGAAACCCATCTCTGCTGCTATCATATTATCCACACTTCCTATAATAAAGGCCATCTTACCATGGAATAATTATTTTTCAATAGGTCTCTGTCCCTGGGTCATGTGATCACCATTTGCAGCTTTTACAGCCAATGGGGAAGCTAGATTTGCTTAATAACCGCATAGTTCACTTAACAACTGTAATTGCTTGCTTAAGAAATGTGGTAAAAAAGGCGGTAAAATGGGGTGCAGCTCAGTTAAATGTCTTGCTTAGCAACGGAAATGTTGGGCTGAGTTGTGGTTGTAAGTCGAGGACTACCTGTAAACGGGGTTGTTGCTTTTTTTGAAACATAAAAAATGACTTTCACCTCAAAAGTGTAGAAAGAAAACCCTCACAGAACTAGAGCTTTGTGTCTATGGGTAAAAATGGAACACACTGACTTCTGATCCTACTTTAAGTCTTTATGATGAGAATTGTTCTTGGAAAATATTTGGATTTTGGAAACTGTGAGATAACCTGACATCTGTATTGTTGGAAAAACTGGTCCATTTATTCACCCTCAGCTCACAGTTTGACTCAAGGCAGTCTTTACCTAGCTTTCTGTGTAATTAAATCATTTGGGGCACTTTTTGTTAGGGATCCAATCTGGGTCTGTCACCGGGACCAGAGATTTTGTCTTCCGAGCTTTTCTGCCTTGTGCTGGAGCCCATCTTCAGGAAACGTCTCTCTAGCAGAGTGTGTACTGCTTTGTACACACAAAAGCAGTGTGTGTACATGCTTTATATGCATGTATTTATATGGTGCCTGTTGTATGTGGCGTTTTAGATGTGGATTGGGGTGTGTTGATGGCTGGTTTAGAAGTCATCAGCTGTCATTTGCTTGGGCTGCCCAGCCCTCACCTTTTAAGTACTTGAAAAGCTGAGGGTAAATCAGCACTCCTGTTGACTGAGGAGGGGCCCATTTCCGAGGCTTCAATCACTTCCCTGTCTGTTTTTGTGCCAGCTCGTCCAACAATCTTAATAGCTGCAAAATTTAATGAACGAAGGCGAATATACATGTCCTAGGATAATGTTGTAGGATCCAATCAGTGTCGATCACCGGGACCAGAGTGTCCCAAAAGGTGTTTTTTTTTCAAGAGGCAACTGGACTTTCTGGTTTTTCTTTGAAGACGTTTCACTTCTTATTCAAGAACTTTCTTCAACTCTGACTGGATGGTGAGAAAGGATCTATATTCCTTGTATTCAGCTGGTCATTTGCATCCTTTTAGAGGGTTGTTGAAGCACTTGGAGGTTTATCTGTGTCCTCAGGGTCACCTGAGTAGTGCAAATGGGCGTGGAGCCTTTTTGGCTGCAGGATGTTGTCTGCCCTGTGTCCCTTCCCTGTTGAAGACATGCGCAGGCTGTTGGAGAGGAGCCTGAAGCAGAGGTGGGTTTCAGCAGGTTCTGACCAGTTCTGGAGAACCAGTAGCGGAAATTTTGAGTAGTAGCGGAGAACCGGTAGTAAAAATTCTGACTGGCCCCACCCCCATCTATTCTCTACCTCCCGAGTCCCAGCTGATAGGGAGGAAATGGGGATTTTGCAGTAACCTTCCCCTGGAGTGGGGACGGAATGGGGATTTTACAGGATGCTTCCCCTGCCACGCCCACGAAGCCATGCCAATCAAGCCATGCCACATGCATCAAGCCACGCCCACAGAACCGGTAGTAAAAAATTTTGAAACCCACCACTCATCTGTGTTGTCTGCATCTCAAACTGAAGCACAAATGGTTCCTGTAGCCTGCAATTTTTCTGGAAATCCATTCATATTCCCGCACCATTCAAAGGGTGTTCATGCCAAAGTGCATAGCTAAAAGCAGGGATGGGCTCCTGGGGGTTCGGCAAGGTTCGGGTGATCCTCTAGCCAAACATCGCCAGGGTTCGGTGAACCCCTAAATGCCACACCCACCCCTCTCCTCCCCTCCCTCCCCTCCACACGGCCTGTTTATCATTCCAGGTAAGTGTAGGGGCCGTGTGGAGGGTCTGGGAGAGCAAAAAATGGGCCTACCAGAGGTTCCGGAAGCCTGGAAACAGGCCTGTTTCCGGCCTCCGGAGGGCCTCCGGACCTCACGAGAAGCTGTTTTTAACCCTCACGGAGGCTTGAGGAAAGCCTCAGGAGCCTGGGGAGGGCAAAAAACGCCCTCCCCACTGTGGGGCTGGCAGCTGACTAGGCTACGCCCACCATGGCCATGTCCACTCAGTAACGGGGCAGCGAACCTGTTGCTAAAGGATCTGAAGCCCACCCCTGGCTAAAAGTCTATGGAGATTCTCAGTCATCCATTTCATGGTTGTCCCGAAGATGCTTTGGCATATTCCTTCTGCAAGAAATTTAAATCCACCCATTCCCCACCATCAAGTCAGAACTGAAGAAGCTTCTTGGATGAGAAGCAAAACGTCTTAAAAAAAAAACAAGAAAGTCCAGTGGCCTCTTGAAAAAGCACCTTTGGGTCAACCACAACCTGGATGACTGAGAATCTCCATAAACACTGGGACCAGAGATTTTGTCTCCTGATGTCTGACGGACTTATTAAGGGAACTTCTCTGAGGATGGGCTCCGGCGTGAGACTGAAAGCTCGGAAGACTAAAACATCTGGTCCCGGTGACCGAGCCAGATTGGATCCTGCAAAACTGAATGTATGTCCTTGTTCATTGCTGTGTGAGTCTACTTTTTGTTAAAACTGAATCTTCATGTCAATGAATAACCACCAGAGGGCACTGATGACTAAAATGATAATCCGGAATCATTGAATCGCTAGTAAGGCGATTCCGTTACTACAGGGGTGTCAAACTCAATTTCCTTAAGGGCCACATCAGGGTTGTGTTTGATCTCACGGGTGGGGGGCAGGGCCATGGTGGGTCACTTGTGTCAGAGGCACCTGTGGTGGCCCAAGCACTCCGCCAGCAAAAAAGGGCTCCCGAGCTCTGTTGTCGGCTGCGACTTGTCTCCTGCAACCCTCTGCCAGTGAAAATGGCGCTTGGGGGGGGGGCTTGCCCGGCCCTCCCGGTCTCCATTTTCAACTTACAGCAGTTCATTTAGTGACCATTCAAAGTTACAACAGCACTAAAAAAAGTGACTTATGACCATTTTTCACACTTTACAACGATTGCAGCATCCCCACGGTCACGTGATCCAAATTCAGACATTTGGCAACTGACTCATATTTATGACGGTTGCAGTGGCCCAGGGTCACCTTTCGGTCACCTTTTGCGACCTGAGAAGCAACGTCAATGGGGAGGCCGGATTCACTTAACAACCGGGTTACTGACTTAAATCAGCTGCAGTGATTTACTTAAGAACTGTGGCAAGAAAGGTCGCGAAACGGGGCAAAATTCACTTAGCAAATGTCTCCCTTAGCAACAGAAATTGCGATCGTAAGTCGAGGACTACTACCAGGACTTGTTGGTAAGTTCTGTAAGGGAAAAAACTTCCTTTCCCAACTGGTCTACATCTCCAGCTCTTTGCCTTGAAGGACTAGATCAGGGGAATAGCTCAGTTTACAACCGATGCGTCATGAGTAGGCGACGCCCACCCCAGTTCCGCAAAGAGAAAAAACGTTGCAATACGTCATGTGCAGAGGTGATATTCAGCCGGTTCAGACAGGTTCACCCAAACCGGTAACAGGAATCGTGGGTGGGCCTGCCCCCCCGCCTGCTCCCGCCCTCCGGCCCCAGCTCTATGCCATCCCATTGTTGTGACCTAGGCTCACTTAGTCATTACAAGATACAATTAGTCTCAAACAAACCTATTTTATTATAGCAGCTGAGAATTACTTCATTCCCAGCTTAGTCCAAATTGATTGCAAACCAAGTCTTTCAGAATAAGTCCTTCGGGTTTATAACAAACCTTTATTTTCTTTGGCACCCTGTCAAAGGTCTTTTTTGGCAAAGCCCCATGAAGTTCAAAACAAGAGTGGCCGACTGGAAACAGATTTAGCAACGTTGCTTTCCTACAAAGAACCCAAGAGCCTTTGCTGCTCTTTTAAGCCTTATGGGAAAGGCTAATCATCTCCTGGCCTTACTCCAGAGTCGTCCTTTTTGCTTTAGCTGCTCTTGCCTTCTGGCAGTTCTGCGCATGCGTGCTCTAGGAACAGGCTCCTCCTGTTCCTCTGCCTTCACGCATCACTCCCAGATGGCCTTGGCCCCATCTCTGCCTCCAACGCAGAGTCCTCGTCCAGGCCTTCCCCAGACTCTAGGACTGGCCCATTGTCCTTCCAAGCCTCCTCACTGTCTAACTCTGTTGCCAGCTCCGCAGGCTGCTGGTGGACCACAACACCCATTTAGTCACATTAGTGAGGCCAGGCGCATGCGTGGAAGGCCAGGCGTATGCGTGGATGGGGCGCACTCCCATTTGTGAACCGGTACGGAAGGTACAACATTAATCATCCTGTGAACGACCTTGGAGGTTAATTGCTTGGGTCAACCAATCCCTTTTTCGTATTCTCACGCAACACATTACATTACCCCTTTTCACTGACCCAGTTCAGCTTGTTAGAAGATCACTGAGTTGTTAAGAAGCCACCATGTTTGCAAACTTGAATTGTCAGCAAAACTCAGGTCCAATTCACGGATTCATTATCAATGGTTGGCCCAGAGGGTGCACTTAGATAATTTTCTTTGAATTGATAACCTAAAGTTGCCCTTAGTAGTTTGTTTGCTTAGAAACTTTTGCAAAGCAGACATTTATTTAAGCTACTCATGCCTAGTTAAACAAACATACATATCACGAAGTGTGTAAACAGCTAGGTTTTATTTTCTTTTTCTTTTTCTTTTTTTTTGCTGCAGCAAATTAATAGGGTGCAGTTTTTCCCAATATTCAAAAAATGTGATGGGAAATACCTGTTTAGTTAATCATTAGGCACTATGGCAGCAGTGGTGGGTTTCAAATTTTTTTATTACCGGTTCTGGCATGGCTTGGTGGGCGTGGCATGGCTTGGTGGGCGTGGCAGGGGAAGGATACCTGCAAAATCTCCATTCCCTCCTCACTCCAGGGGAAGGATACTGCAAAATCCTTTCCCTGTCACACCCAACAAGCCACACCCACCATGCTATGCCATGCCCACCAAGCCGCACCCACAGAACCGGTAGTAGAAAAATTCGAAACCCACCACTGCACCAGATCAACACCATTCTCTACATCCCTGAGTATCTTTTTGTCTTTTGCTGATCATCTTAACTTCCATCACAAGCGTACCTACTTCCTACTTTGCCTTTTGTTCTTTAGACTCCGCACCTCTTTCCTGAAGATCTCACCAGTGGTGGGTTGCCCCCGGTTCACACCAGTTCTATAGAACCGGTAGTAAAACTGGTGGGAGGCTCCGCCCACCGACCCCAATGTCATCAAAATGCTTCTGCGCAAGTGCAGAATAGTGTATGCGCGAGCAAAGTGCACGTGCAGCCCCGCTGCAAACTGGTAGTAAAGGTAAGTAGAACCAACCCCTGGATCTCACCACCTCCATTCATCCCTGACTTCCTTTGTCTTCTTCTGACTCATTTACATTTCTCCTTCGCCTACTTGTTTGGCAGCTTCATTCACTCTCTCTGTGGGGCTTCTTTCATCTCCATCACTCACTGTTGTATTCAGTCCATATTCATTGAAGCCCCCAGATATTTAAAATCAAGTCTTTGTTTTACCACACACGCTTCTTAAGAAACCCCTTCCTACTGCATTCAACATACATTTACGTTTCACTGGATCCACCCAATTCTCACGTCCCATATGATCAGGGCTTCAAAAATTTTAGCAAGGGGTTCTCTGCCTGGTTGCTGGGTGGGTGTGGCCATGGTGGGCGTGGCCTAGTCGGCTCCTGCACCACAGCAGGGGGTTGTACTTGCCTTCCCCGGGCTCTGGAGGCTTTTCTCGAGCCTCCGGGAGGGCGAAAATGGCCTCCCCAGGCTCTGGAGGCCCTCTGGAGGCCAGAAACAGACCCGTTTCCAGCCTTCCTTAACTTCCAGTTGGCCCGTTTTTCACCTACCCCGAGCCTCCATGCGCGTCCTGCACATACCTGCATCCAAAACAGGCCGCGTAGGGACTCCTGGGAGGGGCAGGGTGGGGTGGGCGGGGCCAGCCAGGAGTAGGATTCAGGGATTCTCCGAACTGCACAGAATCTTAGCTAGAGATTCTCCTGAACCCCTGCGAACCCCCAGCAGCCCACCCCTGGTTCCCATGGGAAGGCTCATTGTTGTGCCTGCTGACAGTCAATCTAATTCCCTCCATCCTGCCTTTAGAGTGTAGCCACTCTGAAGCAGCAAAAGATGGCTTCAGCCAGGTTTGATTCAGAGTTTACAATCAGATCTTCCCCCTTAAATCAAAAAAAGTTCATGGAAAGTGTAAGCATAGAAAGATTCAGTTCCCCCTCAACCGCTCCTCCCGTCCCCAAGGGGTACTTTTGGCTTCTGAGGGTATTTGTCATGGAATTTTTTAGTTAACATATCTGCTGCTTGAGCAGAGGGTTGGACTAGAACAGCGGTACCCAACCTTCCCAGCTTGACGGCCCAGCCTGTGTTGGGGAGGGGTGTGAGAGTGACAGGTACATGTGCACACGCACCACTCCATTTGTTGTGAGCGGCCAGCACACGCGCCCTCCACTCGGGTGAATGGAGCTTCGCGCAAATGGAGTTTCGTACACAAGCATAGAGCGCTTGCGCTCACACACGGAGTTCCACTCGCGTGAGCATAAAATACTCATACACAAAGCTCCATTTGCAAGAGTAGAGTTTTGTGGGTGAGCACAAGTGCTTTCTGCTCATGCGAGTGGAGCTTCATGTGCGCGCACACGCTTGCCCGCCCTTCGCGCAAGTGGAATTTCGCCTACGCACATGCTTGCCCATCTCTCCCATGGCCCGATTTCAAACAGGCTACGGCCCGGTAGTGGCCCAGGGGTTGGGGACCCTTGGACTAGAACACCTCCAAGGTCTTCCGATGTCCCTTGCAATCTTCACTGCACTGGGGATGTGACCTAACTGGGTAATGAAACATCCGCAAGAAAACTACAAAGCTCAGAGAGCACCAAGGATTCCACATTTCTTCAGTCACTTCCAAGGTTGATTCAGCCTTCCATCCTTCCGAGGTAGGTAAAATGAGGAGCCGGATTGTGGGGGCAATAAGCTGACTTTGTATAAAAAAGAACACCGCTTGGGGGGGGCCAAAAGCCTTACATAGCAGGTATATACTGTGCCCTTAAAACTTTCCTCTTCCAACAAGCCGGGCTGGCCTAACAAGTCCTTTTAGATGATTTTAAATTGGTTTGTCTTTTTTAAATCTTGGGCCAATTGAGATATTCCTTTTAATTGTTCTTAAAGTTTGTATTATGTGTTTTTACTTGGCTGCACACTGCCCTGAGTTCCCAGGGAGAAGGGTGGTATATAAATTTGAAATAAAATAAAATAAAATAAATATACAAAAATATGAAGGCTATTGCTTAATGCATTGTAAGCCACCCTGAGTCTCCGGAGAAGGACGGCATATAAATTGAACCAATCAATCAATCAATCAATCAATCAATCAATCAATCAATCAATAAGACTGAAGTAATGTAATGACAATGTAATGAAAGTAGCTTTTTGTAAGATAATAGCAATAGCACTTAGATTTGTATACCGCTTCATAGTGCTTTATAGCTCTCTCTAAGCAGTTTTACAGAGTCCGCATATTGCCCCCAACAATCTGGGTCCTCATTTTACTGAAGGCTGAGTCAAACTTGAGCTGGTGAGATTTGAATTGCTGAACTGCTGGCAGCCAGCAATGAGCAGAATTAGCCTGCAGTACTGCATTCTAACCACTGCGCCACCACGGCTCTATAATGAAGGTGTAATGAAGGTATAAGGCAGGTTTTCAACTTAGTTGTACCTGTATCAAATGCATCGTTCTCTGATAACGTTCAGCATCATCTTATTTGGCTAGTAAAACGAAACCTAATCTTTATAGCCCTGGCAGAACCCCTTTCACCTATTAAGTGGAGCTAACTCTGCCTGGCTGCCAAGCCCAGCCAAGCTTAAACAGCTACTGCCAGGTGTCACAAGTTATCTGTGTTTATATAAGTTCCCAAATGATGCTGGCTTTTTGCTTGTGTGTAACTTTTGGTTTGCTGACTTTCTTAATACATATTGGGGTTACATTTTTCAATTTAAGGTCCAACTTTGTTGCTCAGTGCATGTTTGAAAAATGTGTAAAGTTTAAAACAAAGTAGCTCAAAATAAACTTGCAAAAAGAAAATCCTGGTTCTTGTTACACTGAAAGAATTTATGGTCCACTAGAGAGCAGCAAAAAGAGGCACAGAAAATAACCAATGGCCTCAATATAATTTACTTGGATTTCAGTAAGGCATTTGACAAAGTAGACGATAATCTTGATAAAATAGAAAAATGTGGGTTAGACAGCATCACCACCAGATAGATTCGTAACTGACTGGCCAACCACACTCAACGTGTAATCCTCAATGGAACTGCATCTACATGGAGGGAAGTATGCAGTGGAGTACCCCAAGGCTCTGTTTTAGGCTCAGTACTCTTCAATATATTCATCAATGATTTGGACAAGGGAATAGATGGGGAACTCATCAAATTTGCAGATAACACCAGGCTAGCGGGAATAGCCAACACTCCAGAAGATAGGCTCAAGATACAGAAGGATCTTGACAGACTTGAACATTGGGCGCTTTCCAACAAAATGAAATTCAATGGTGAAAAAACTAAGGTTCTACATTTAGGCAAGAAAAACAAAATGCACAGGTACCATATATGTGGTACTTCGCTCAATAGTGGTGACTGTGAGAGGGATCTTGGGAGCCCTAATGGACAATCACTTAGATATGAGCCAGCAGAGTGCAGCAGCTGCCAAAAAAGCCAACACAGTTCTAGGCTGCATTAACAAAGGGATAGAATCAAGATCACGTGAAGTGTTAAGACCACTTTATAATGCCTTGGTAAGGCCACACTTGGAATCCTGCATTCAGGTTTGGTCGCCGCAATATAAACAAGATGTTGAGACTCTAGAAAGAATACAAAGAAGAGCAAGATGATTAGGGGACTGACTGGAGGCTAAAACATATAAAGAACAGTTGCAGGAATTGGGCATGTCTAGTTTAATGAAAAGAAGGACTAGGGGAGACATGATAGCAGTGTTCCAATATCTCAGGGGTTGCCACAAAGAAGAGGGAGTCAAGCTATTTTCCAAAGCACGTGAGGGTAGAACAAGAAGCAATGGATGGAAACTAATGAAGGAGAGAAGCAACCTAGAACTAAGGAGAAATTTCCAATACAGTTAGAACAATCAATCAGTGGAACAACTTGCCTACAGAAGTTGTGAATGCTCCAACATTGGAAGTTTTAAAGAAGATGTTGGATAACCATTTGTCTGAAGTGGTGTAGGGTTTCCTGCCTAAGCAGGGGGTTGGACTATAAGACCTCCAAGGTCCCTTCCAACTCTGTTATTCTATTCTATTCTATTCTGTGGAAATTCGTTTCTAATTCTCTTGAATTTACTGTTAGTTCACTCATCACCAGAAAATATTAAATCACAATACTTTATTAATCATTGACAGAGAATTGCATTAGGCAAACATTAATTGGACATTAAATCCTAGACAAAGCATTTTTTTGCAAAGAAAGCAGAACCACCGTAATTCACAAATATGCAATACAGCTACTAATTTATGGGCCCAGCTTGTGTACATACACACTTATGGGGATTTCTGATTTCCATCTGTTATTATGGGAGGCGAGGATCCTGTTACTGGGGGCAGGAAGAACCAAGTCCCTGACCACAAAGCGGCCACTTCCTGCCTTCTGCCTCCCCCCCAGCTTCATTCTTCAGGAAATGCTTCTTGAATCATCCTCCCAGCCTTGGAAGATTTCCATCGTTTTCGTTCTCCTGTCCAATTTTTTTAGCAGGCCCACCCGCCTACACAAAATTGTGGTTTCTATTTCTTTTTTCTTCCATCCTATATATGCCATCCTTCTCCAAGCTAGGAGGGTATATATAGATCGGTACCACTTTTCCAGCTCTGAATGCCATCAAGTTGTCCATGCGGTGGAATCTCCAGCTAGATTAGAGGGAGGGGTCAAAAAGGGCCCAAGTTTAGAGTCATTGCTTGAAGCTGTATCTTGCCATTCCCAAGGGAATGCAGGCAGTCTGGCCAGATCCTTTTAAACATAGCTGACTAGCAACTAATTGCTGAAACTCTTCATGAGAAGTTCTGGTTGCTTTGTCTGTCTATCTCGAATTCATGGAAGATGAGTATCAAAAGCTCAGGAGAATTACCAAACTCAAGATTCTGCGGTTCCCAGTTGAAGACAGCGGGGGTCATTCATTGTTATTGAAATATTGTGCATTATCTACTGATCAAATGAAAAAAATTGTCTTTTGCAATTTCAATCTATTTTTCCCACAGCCTACTTTCTGGAGATCAAGAGGTGGATTCTTTTTGTATGCCACCTTTTGTGGGATGTTATAAAATCGATATGATTTATGAATTTATATAGCTCCCTGCTCGCCAGAAGATATCCTGGGCAGCCAAGAAATCATTAAAAACCAAGTCAAGTTAGAAATAATAATTGGATGGAATTTTGTGCTGAAATTTTGAATGAATTCATTTCAGAATTAAAAATGAGACAGGTTGGATTTAAGATGAAAATTACTTAATAGAAAGGGCAGAAGGCACAACTTTCCCCCCTAATTCCTTTCTTCTTTACCATATTTTTTGGACTATATGACGAACCTAAATTTAGAAGAGGAAAACAACAAAAGAAAAAGCTTTGGCCTCCCTTTTTTTGGTCTTTTTGCAGTCTTTTTTCAGCCTGTTCCTGAGGCTTTTTTCGGCCCGTTTTTTTCCACAAAAAAAAAACCAGGCCTAAAAAAAGCCTCAAAAACACACCAAAAAGAGCCTTGAAAATAGGCCCGAAAACAGGGCATGTGGAGGCCAAAAAATGGCTGGCGGGTAGGCAGGGCTTCAGCAATATTCAGTCTATTCAGACATTTTCACCCCCTTTTGGGAGACAAAAAAGTGCGCCTTATAATCCAAAAAATACAGTATTTATTTTTTTGTTGCCTGAACCTCCCCCCCCCTTTTTTTTTCTTGTCCTCTCTTGGTTTTATATATCCAGCTTCTCCAATCTCTCTTCACAGGGCTTAAGAACTAAACTTCTGATCATCCTCACTGCCCTCTCAAAATCTGGAGAATGGAAAGTGATGCCCAGAACTGGATACCATATACCATTTGACTGACACAGAAAGAAGTGGAAGAAATCAATCTGTCAGGCCTAGAAGCCATCTTTTGGAACACTGATACAATCCTTAGGATTTGGAAATTACATTTCTGCTTATCCAGTCTAAAATAACATTTGTCCTTTAAAAACACATAATGGCGGTTGGTACCTTCAAAGTAATTATCTTTGGTTGTAACACAAATTGCACATATCTTTAAATCCTTCCTTATTCTCTCCACAGGTAAATAACCAGCCTTTGAATTGATTTTTTTTTTGTACAATGATTTAATATACATATCAAAAAAATTCAAACAAAATATAGTCAGGCATTTTAAGCAATGCATACATTCTTTGTATCTGCATGTCCAGATGATAAACTGAAGGCAAAAGCTAGGAAAAACTAAGTTGTTTGTCTTTGGTAGTTCACCTAGCATTTTGCCTTGATATGACAAAGCCTCACAGGATAATGAAAAAGAAAGCTTGTGGATAGCTCATTTATTGGAAGTCTTCAGGCAGGAATTCAAAAGTTTAAGAACCTCACATGCTCCCAAACAAACTTTCGCTGCAAAATTAAGGCCTCCTTGGGAAAGGAGATATCCCTGCTAAATGAACTGTCCATCCTGTGTTGGGGGCTTCAAGAAAATTCCCTGCTTCTACCTTGTAAGATCAGGGATGGGCAACTATGGCTACTTTATGGCCTGTGGACTTCAATTCTCAGAATTCCTGAGCCAGCTATGGTGTTCCTGAGCTATGCTGGCTCAGGAATTCTGGGAACTGAAGTCCAAGGCCATAAAGGGGCCATAGTTCTCCATCCTTATTGTAAGATGAACAATGCAGGGTCGGCTTTGTATAGCTTACTTAATGTACATGACAAAAGCTGCTCAAGATTTTGCCAGCATTTATCTAACATGAGAATGACTGTCTTATTTTACACAGCACCGGTTTTGCTGGTGGCTCCAGAGACAACAGACACGTGAATGTATGGGCTGGATGTATTGTGCAAGTTGGTATAATGGTTCTTACATCTGGAGGAAAAGAGGCAAACACTGGTGAGTCTTAGAGGCTTTTACACTGTGAATATACCCTCATGCACACACTTATATACACATGGACTCCTGTCTGTCCATGCACGCTACACACTAGTTTAAAAAAGCAATCTCAAAAGATATACATGGATAGCACATAGCAGCTTACATCCAATTATGTACAAGGTTTCACAGTTAAGAGCTTTCTTTTGAAAAAGCTATTCCACAACTTCAGGACACACATCTACTCTTGATGTTTTTCTATAAATAATACCTTTACAAATTCAAAGTGGTCCATATTTGGGAACTTGATTATCTAGTCTCAGGAAATAAAGCCATGTGTAAAACCTGTGGACCACTGAAGCTCAAAGGGCTTTAAAAATCCCGATGCTCTTTTATTCATTCCCGATTGTTTTTCTAACTCCGGTAGGAAAGGAAAGAGATGATGGCTGAAGGAACCGGCAGGGTCTCCACTTTTCTTGTAGGCATCACCCGTCTGACAGCCATCCGACACAAATGCTGGAGGCTGGGAATGTGTTTGGGAGAGGTCCAGAAATACACACTTCCGTCCTGTGTTCTGTGGGGGAGGAAAAAAAACCCCATACAGAAATAAATTAAGTGCCGTGCATTTGCTTTTTCTCCAAGGAATACTAGCTGTCGTACAGAGTGAAATCCTCATCCTCAACTGGGGGGGGATGGAATCCAATCTCTATAGAGCAACGTTTCTTGACCGTGGCAAGTTTAAGATGTTGGACTTCATCTCCCAGAATTCACCAACCAGTATGAGCGGAAAGTGTGGCTGCGTGAGCTATGTTGGGTGCCCAAAGAATGGCGCAATAACACCCTTGCTCTGTGAACTGCATTGGGTGCTGTTTTGCTTCCGGGTCTAATTCAAGAAGTTGGACATCACCCATAAAGCCCTACATGGCATAGGGCCAGGCTACTTATAAAACTGGCTTTGCCCTATTGTATCAGCCTGTCCCACTTAATAAGGCAGGGAAAATATGTTGTAAACCAGTCAAAAAATCCAACTGGTGGGGTCTAGAAAGAGAGCCTTCCCCTATGGAATATCCTTTCCCCGGAGGTGTGCCAGCCTCCCCCCCACCCCTTCCTGGTTTTCCATTAAGGAGTTAAAATTTGGCTCTGCGGACTTGCATGGGAGGCACAAAAGACCATCCAATCGTGGGGCTGCTTGGTGCCACGAGAGCCCTCCCTCTGTCTTTATTGATCAACTTTAACAGTTAGATTGCCTTCTTGGAATTTGGTGACCTTTTGAAATTGCTGTAGCTTTTTTTAAGTTTTTAAATCCTAAATGAACCTCAATATTTTAATTCTAATTTTATATGCTATTTTGTATTATACTGTAAACTACACCCAGGGCTCCTCTTTGAGGGAGAAGGACGATCTAGAAATACAAAATATTACATACATACATAGATACATACATGGTTTCTTAACTCTTTCTAGAGGACAGTGAGTTGGATCCAGAAAAACCCATCTAACTCATCTGCGGCCAAGGTTATTAATACCCCCCAGCCAATGATTATGCAATTTCTGTGATACCAAAATACTTTTTTAAAAATAGCCAAATCTTGAGAGATTGCCAATCTTGGCTAACTGAGGGATGCCCTTCAAACTTGCAAGGGCACAACAGAGCCTGTTTGATTTTATGGGGTCAGAAAAGGACCTGGCAGATGGGCACGCTTTGCATTCTGCGCTGGGTTCCCGGAGGGTATAAAGGTGGGATCTAAAGCTAACACATAAGTTAAAATCGTTGGTCCAGTCACTCACTCTCAACTCACTTGAGTTGTTGTGGTGGGGAAAGCAGGAACAGGAAGGAATATCATGTATGTTTGTCGCCTTGAATTACTTGTAAATAAAAGCTGGATAAAAGTCAAATGAACAGACACAGACCAACAACAGAGTAAGTAATAGTAAATGTATAATATTTTCTCTTGCAAAGTCTCCTTACCCAGCAGCTAAAACACTGCCATCAGTAGAAAAGGCACAGCAAAGTCCATTCTTTAAAGGTGCAACTTGCACAGGGTAATCCTCATCAATTCTCCAGAACCGAACCAGCCTGAAAGAAACAGCAGCAGCCAAATTAAGAGGCCTGATTGAGGTTATCTCTGGCACACAGTTTTGCTTATCCCATGCCTCAGATGGCTTCCAGAGGATTCTCAAAGGAACTGAGGACCCATGAAGGAACATAAATACAGTTTGGGTGTGGCTTTGAATTAGCCAACTGGATGCAACCTGTAAAAATAGTTTTGAGTCCAGGCCAGAATTGTAACCCAAACAAGCGCCTCAGACGAGATCCTTCCTAGTTCTAATATAAAAATAAAGAGAGGAAGGGAGGAAACACATTCAGATTTGCAAGATTTTGTTCATTAAAACCTTATAATGAAAGTGGTATTGGCTTGTATATTTTGTTTTCCTGGTCTGGCCTACCTGGGAGGGGTGATGCCTGATATTTAAACCACAATAACTGGTTTATGCAAAATATCCATCCAAAGGCAGACAAACAAAAATTGGCTTCCCATAACATGCAAATGCAACCATTGTAACTCAGCAGCAATCCAAAGTAATGTACACTCTTTATAGGAGCAAAGGGGAAATTGTATTTCTTGCTGAAACAGAATATTCAGGCTCATTTTTGTTCCTGTGCATGAAGTCTCATGCTTCCACACAGTTTTAGAGGTGGGCAGGGGATTGTCCCCTTTGTACCTCGAGCCCATTTAAGGGTCATTTTGTGAAGTATGCAACTACAATTGGCCACTGCCAAATTATGAGGTACCCAATTGTCTTATTTAAGAATAGCATTCTGGACTTCAGTATGTTCATGCCCAAATCTTGCCTTATCCAATTTATGCATTTTTTACTCAACTGTCCCGGGGTGTCAAACACAAGGCCCACAGACCAGATTTGGCCCACAATGTGGTCGGACCCAGCCTGCGGGGCCATCCTGGAAAGTATAACAAGCCGGCCCGCGTCGCTTCAGCCCGGTCTACCCAATGTAGCTTCTACCTAGTGCGAAGAGGAAACATGGCAGCAGTTTGGGGAGTGGTGTCAAGCTGCCCCCCCCCCCTACTCCCGAGGCCAACCACAGCCCTCAATGAAATGGAGTTTGACACCCCGGTCTAGACTCTATGGAGATTCTCAATCATTTAGGTCATGGGTTGTCCCGAAGGTGCTTTTTTCAAAAGGCAACTGGATTTTCTTGGTTTTTTTTTTCTTTCTTGAAAACTTTTTGCTCCTCATCCAAGAAGCTTCTTCAATTAAATGACCAATCGGTTAGAACTGAAGAAGCTTGGATGGGACACAAAAAATTTTCAAGAAAGGAAAAAAACTAAGAAAGTCCCATTGCCTTTTGG
This sequence comes from Ptyas mucosa, assembly GCA_012654045.1. Taxonomy (NCBI): domain Eukaryota; kingdom Metazoa; phylum Chordata; class Lepidosauria; order Squamata; family Colubridae; genus Ptyas; species Ptyas mucosa. Next base: position 19,163,635 of record WNWU01000013.1, read on the forward strand.
AAAAAAGCACCTTTGGGATTTCTATTCAGCTGTATCTCTGGAAAGCCTTAAAAGAAGACAAAAGGCTCGGACTTACCTTTCTTTCCTTGGAGACCATGAAATTGAGAGCATGCTCCCTGGCAAGCTCTAATCTAGCATGTTGCCAACCAGCACAAATCCCAGTGAAAGATTGCAATTGTACTTTTAGGTGTGATGAACCAGATCTTTCAGGCCCATCTTCCTCATCTACTCTTATTACAATGGCAGGTTATTTTATGGTTTCCTTACTAGCTGAACTCCAGAGGGCACAGACTATTTTCGAGCATCTGTTAGCAGACAGAAATGTCCGACACATATATATAAAGCTGCTACATTATGCGTTGCACTTCATTAAACTTTTGACAGGTTTTTCCTTTTCCTTTCTAATATGAATTAACCTTTGACACTTAATGATTACTCAGGGCTGACCACAGTCACTGAGTCATCACAGTTCTATTTTATTTCCTGAATGGGCTGCACTTTCTGATAGAAAGCATGCTCAGGAATTCTGGGAGTTGAAGTCCAATAGGTCATAAAGAGGCCATGGTTCCCCACCCCTGATCTAGATTACCCACAACTTTCCCAGGCATGGCTGATTAGGATACAAGGCTAATCCATTCTATGACAGCAAGCATCAACATTTGTTAAATCCTGTCCTTCACATTCTTTCTTGATTTTTAAGAGCGCTTTAAAACCATTTTTAAAACCTGACTGGCTTTTTTTTTTAAAATCACTTGAGATATTTGCCTCTCTTGCTGACTATACTTGACATTATCTTGCCTCTGGCTCAGTTACTGCTCAGGCAGCCGCTGTAGAAAATAAATTATAAATAAATGATTATATTTTAATCTGATTATCATGGATCATCTTTAATGGCAGTTAGGGCCGTATTTTTCTCATCCACTTAAATGAACCAGTGCCAGGGTTTACCGAACAAGATTATTTTCTCAACCAGCAAGAACTAGCATAATCCAGCACGCTTCGTTATATATACGTACTTATCGTCAGCAAGTGTTGCAATATGCAGTCCGTCATGACTGAAAGATACAGATCTGACCCAACGGTCATTGGCTCCTCCAGCAAATATTGGAGTTGGAGGGGGAAAGAGATGCCTGTGGACAAAAATCAAACTTTATATCAAAGTTTTGGAAGACGTTGCATTTTATTTCATCTTTAAGATCTACAACAGAGGTCCCTGGGATCTGTGACTTAAGTGTCAGAGAATGCAGGAAGATCTATGAAGTTCTCCCAGCTTCAATTGCAGAAGACCCTTCCAAAATCTCTCCTTTTCAATTTGCTTGGACAGAAACCAACAGTTAAATTAGCATTCTTTCTGTTTTATTATTTTGAAAAAGGAAGAGATTTTGTCAAAAGCATTTTAGGACTACTTAACCACCTACAGGGTGTAGACTAGTTTAAAGCAATGCGCCAAATGACACACAGGTAGTCCTTGACTTAAGAAATAATTATTGAGCCCAAAATTTATGTTGCCAAGCGAGACATTTGTTAAGTGAGTTTTGCCCCATTTTACTTTTTTGCCACAGTTGTTAAGTGAATAACTGTCATTGTTAAATTAGCAGCATGGTTGTAAAGCGAATCTGGGTTCCCCATTAACTTTGCTTGTCAGAAGGTGATCACATGACCCAGGGACATTGCCACCGTCATAAATATGAGTCAGTTGCCAAGCATATTGATCATGAGATCACGGCCATGCTGCAATGTTTATAAGTGTGAAAAATGGTCATAAGTCAGTTTTTTTAGTGCTGTTGTAACTTCAGTCACTAAACGAACTGTTATACGTTGAGGATCACCTGTATTGATATTCAGAAGTCAATAGATTACTACAAGCTTTAACAGTTCGCAGAATCCTAAGTCTCCAAGATGAGCCAGCTTTCCTATATTCTTTTGATCTCAAAAATGCTTCCTACTGCTGCCCCATAAGCAGCAGCCATCAGTGTTTATAAAGGTAAAAGTTCCCCTCGCACATGTGTGCTAGTCGTTCCTTACTCTAGGGGGCGGTGCTCATCTCTGTTTCAAAGCCGAAGAGCCAACGCTGTCTGAAGACATCTCTGTGGTCATGTGGCTGGCATGACTAAATGCTAAAGGCGCACGAAACGCTGTTACCTTCCCACCAAAGGTGGTCCATATTTTTCTACTTGTATTTTTTACGTGCTTTCGAACTGCTAGGTTGGCAGAAGCTGGGACAAGTAACGGGAGTTCACCCCATTACGCAGCACTAGGGATTCGAACCGCTGAACTGCCGACCTTTCAATAAGTTCAGTGTCTTAGCCACTGAGCCACCACATCCCTTCTATCAGTGTTTATAGGTGTTTCCAAATTGCCCAGGGAGAGGGTGGGGATTTTTTTTGGTGTGTGTGTGTGTGTCTGGGGTACAGAGAATCTCAAAATGGAAAAAGAAGGGGAAAATCCATTCTGCATGAATAAAATTGAACACACCCCTATTGTTCCTCTGCTGTCATTGCTTTGCGCCTACCCATGCTGATTGGGGAATTCTGGGAATTGAAGTTCATACATCTTGAAGCTGCCAAAGTTAAAAAAAAGAGTGGACCAGACCAAGGCACAGGCTTACCCAAACTCCATCAATATTGCTCCAATATGGGGGTCCCAGATATAGACGCGGGTGTCGTAAGATGCAGTAGCCAGCAAGGCTCCATCAGGGGAAAACTCACAGGCTACAACATCGTGGTGATGCCCCTCCAGTTTTCGGATGAGGGTGTATTTATCCATATTCCAAAGCAATACCTGTAATCAAAACAAGGCCATGTTATAGTTCTGCTCAATTCCAGGGGAAGCATTTTCACCCAGTCCACCCCTCCCCCACCCCAGATCTTTGTACTAGTACTTGGAATTAAAATTAAAGGCCAAGCATGATGAACTACTACAATTAAAGAATACGCTCAGTGTCGTACTCAGAATTACAGAAATTAAAGTATACATGCAATGCTAACATGTTAAGTGTTATTCGTAATGTAAGCCAATAATATATAAAGATAAGTGTCAAGTGGAAATTTAACAGTGTAGGGTTCTTAACTGAAAGGCATGTAATATTTATCTACTTTTAAAATAATTGTAATAGGGTTAAAGTACTAACATCCCCATTCTGTTCAATTATCTACCCCAAATTTAAGAAATATACAGACAGAAAAAAAAAGGAAGGTTAACATATTGTTACTCCCGTGGAATTCCCTGTGAGTTTAAGACCACTTGTTTACAAGAGGCTTGGATCGCCAACGACAGCCTAGGAAGAGAAACAGATACTGCAAGCAAAAACAGGTATTGTCACAGCCAAATGACATGACTTGGCAAAAACAAAAATTAATCCAAGTTATTAAAAGTATGGACATTTTAAGCTTACTTTTAAGCATAAAAATCAAACATTATTGCCAGGCTCTTTCCTTAAATAAGGTTTCAATAAATAAGCATTTCTACTGGCAGGCATGGCTCAAATAGAGTTCACGTGCATTTAAATAATTTTGTCACATTGCGGTCAATTTTAAGCACGTCTGGGAGAATCTATCAAATTTATACTACACACTTCTGTGTATTATCAACAGTCTAGCAATGAAAACAAATCTGCACAGAAGATAGGTTGTGGTGGTTATTTTAATAACACAAAATAAATATTTATTGTAAATCACTCTGAGCCTTAACACTAGGCAGAGCTTTTAAACATACGATCGCACAACATGAATTTGTGCATAATATGTAGAGCAAGTAAGTTAAGTCTCTGTTATGTTACTGTAACAAAACTTTGTTAAATCAGGTACAGTAAACTGACAATTGCCTCAAAGTTACAAGACTCCAACATTCCATAGGAATGGAAAACTAAAACATTAAAGTTGATAGGGTTTTTTTTCTTTAAAAAGGAGTCAGTGGCTCTCACCAATGAGAAAATAAAAAAGAAAAGAAAGGGAAAAAAAAAAGCAGAAGGTGGACATCAACCAGCACCTGCGTACGTACAGTACACCCTGCAGCCGAATGCAAGGTTACTTCGTCCTATGGTAAAGTTCGCCTCCAGCCTGGTAGCCGGAGGTGCCAATCTTTCTGCCCAGCTAACACCATTGTGCGCTTGTCTGAGTGGTGCCAGCTTACCCTCAATCACACCAATATTGCTGCCACCACCTGTGACAGGGAAAGCAAGAAGCTTATGGAAAACACACAGCCTAAAAGATCAAGGCATACATCCACATCTGTTCTGTTTAAGACTTTACTGACTAGTCTGCCCTCTCTATGCCGCTGCTTCATAATATTAAAATATGTTCTCCCCCAATCCCCCACCATGCTAACCTGGTTAAGCTGCTAAGCTGAAGCCAGGATTCTTGCTAGCCCAGAGGATGGACAACTTGGTCAACGCTGAAGGCCACTGCAGAAGAATTTAAAAGTTGACTAATAGCCGCAGCACCCACCAAAAGCCAAAACATTCTTTTTGCAAGAATTTGGCTGGGGTAAGTCTGTAATTAAGAGCTGTGCAATTATGCAATGGCATAAAATCAATTCTGAAGTGGTGGCTCTGAAGTAGGATACAAAACCACACCCCAAACTCTTTTTATATTTTTCTTTTAAACAGGATTTTTTTAAAAAAAGAAACATTTAACCCAAAAGCTTTATGAAAGTGAATCTGGGCCATCCTCCCAGTTCATTGCAAGCCTTGGATTTTACTCATTATTTTTCCAGGCTTACAGCCAACCATTCATTTTAGAAATTTTTAACTTTTTGCAGGAAATGTAGAATTCCCGATCCCAACAAAACTCTTGATACCATATAAATAAGCCTCAGGAGACACAAGTTGCCCACCCGTAAATGAGTTCAATCTGGAATTTATTATGGTATATATAAGAAACTCAGTCTCACATATGCTTCTCAAAACTTAGTCCCCCTGATTAAAACTAATGGCTTCCCTCCCAAGCTAGTTCTACAACTTCCAGTCTTCACAACCTGCGTCTCTCCAGATGTTTTTCCAATGGCATCACTGACCATTTGCCATCTTGACTGGACTATCCCACGTTAAAGAACATCTGGAGAGAATCAGGTTGGAGAAGGCCCCTTAATGTTGAAAATTAACTTAATTCTGAACTTTGTAGCAGGGCATTGCAGTTTTATTTAAAACATATTATACTAGCTCTTTACAAGGCACAAGGGTTGCTTGTAGTTAAATACCAACCAGGAATGCTATTGTATTATTAAATAGGAGAGCAGCCCAGGCTTTAGGAGGAAAATATAAGAGGCACCAAGAACAAAACATGTATTTCTATTAATATTAAAAACATTTCTTCTTAAACCGGGATTTGTATTTTATTTGTAAAGAATTATGGAACAGATGGAGACATGCAGAGATTCATTTTCTCTGAATCTAAAAGCAATGCAGTGTCAGCTCAGTAACACCTAACTGAGCAACCTTATGCTAATTACTGTAAATATTTTGGTCATGCAAATCCTCACATCATCATCAAAGCAGCATGACGCCAAGCACAAACATATTTTTATTTTAAGATTCCAAATTATTCTTTGCTCACAACTGAAATACACACTGAAGATCATGAAACTTTGATACCTACTGTTTTATTGGTTCCCACAGAGCAGAGGATGGAAGAATCAGGAGAAAAAGCACAGCTATACACCCAGTTTGGGTGTCCTCTTAATACTTTCATCATATTTCCTGGAAAATTAGAGAAGAAAATGGATTGGTATCAATCACTCTCTGAATTATACTGATTTGGGGCTTTGTCTACGTAATTCCCACTGTTCTTTGCCTGCCCAAAGTTAAACCAGTTGCCTGCTTAAAAAGATTTCAACATCACAACCAAGTAAAAATGATGAAAAATCCAAAAAAGTGTTATATTATTGGTGAATATACTAGCTCAGATCTTATCGTGTTCCTGACGGTAGCAGGAAATTGGTCATTCTTTAAAGTGAATAGAAAAAAAAATCAGCTTTCCATCTTCTCACCAAGAAGATGGTGCCATTTAATAAGCAGCAACGACTTTTCAAAATGAATTGTAGCAACTTCCCTACAAGTAGAGAGTCAAATTTCAATACATCTGAGGTTAAACCAGGGTGGGTTTCACAGGTGCAGAACATAATTTCAAAATTCCATTCAATTTATTTAGAACAGGGGTGTCAAACATGACCCGTGGGCCGGATGCGTCATGTGCTGGCCCCGCCCAGTTTAGCGAAGGGGAAAAAGTCCCGAAACGTCATGTGACGACATGAGTTTGACACCCCTTGATTTAGAACATGCTGCTGTTACTGAATAAATGGCTCCCTGATATTTTATTATCCCTTGTAGTAAAAGGATCTGTAATGTATTTCCTGCCAAGGACCACACGTAATCTTTAAGAAGCATGCTACAAGGTACAAACCAAAAAGGGCTAAGTCTTTTATATGCCTTAATTTTAATTTAAGTTAGTATAACAATTTGTGGTATATTTGTTGTATTACAACAGTGGTGACTTCTAGGAGAATTAGAACACCCAAGATTTTGGTGACTCTATAACACAGTTGTCCCTTTCCCGTAAACATACCGTCATCCTTTAGGTCCCACACTCGTAATGTTTTATCTCTTGAGGCCGATACTAGTATCAGGCTGCCATCAGGGGCAAACGTCAAGTGTCTGACAACTTCAGTATGGTCCATTAAGTTAAGGAGGAGCTTCCCTGTTGGAAAAAATGCATTTTAGTCTTCGCTTATGTCTATGTGCACTTATGCACTTATGTCTATGTGCTTGATATTCCATAGTTAAAGCAAAGGACAAAGATCATCCTATGAAATTATTGCAGCTCTTGAGAGTTTTAAATTGAGAAGCTGTAATCGTTTTCCTTTCTCTATTATTACTTTGAACATATAATTCATATATATTTATAAATCTTGAAAAGTCATTGTAGTATCCAATGCCATGAAACCCAAATTTTTATATTGTCTCTACTTGCAAGCAATTTTATGTTTTATAACGTTAATATAGGAAGTTTTAAATCAAATGCATATACCTATACCTATAACTTGAGCAGAATAGCTCAAACACCCTGTCAATTCTCTGTGACAAGAAAAAAATAATAACTTTCTACATTCTTTACTCAAAATAAGATATAAATTATTGTACTGAGCCTTTGAGAAACAAAGTGTATCTATTTTACCCTCAGCCTCCAGAATTCTCACTCTCCAAAATAAACATGGAACCTTTGGAGAATTCCCGAAATTTTATAGTTAAAATACAGATTTGACCCCCCCAAAAGACTGTCCATCCATGTTGCCACACAAGACAAGCAGGGATGGGCAGCCATTCTACATGCACTTTGAGTTCTGTTAGCATGAAGTGGGCATTTTCACAAAATGGCTGCCGGAGAAAACTTGCTTATTCATAAAATGGCTGGCAGGTTAGCCATAGCCAGTTACAAAACAGCCACTTATCAGAAGGTGAACTAGACCAGGGGTCTCCAATCTTGGCAACTTTTAGACTTGTGGAGTTCAACTCCCAGAATTCCTCAGTCAGCAAAGCTGGGAGTTGAAGTCCACAAATCTTAAAGTTGCCAAGCCTGAGGAATTCTGGGAGTTGAAGTCCACAATTCTTAAAGTTGCCAAGGTTGGAGACCCCTGAACTAGACGACCAAGATATTCTCTACTGTTACAATGGGATCTTTGTGCCCCCCTCCCCCCATAAATAGGAGGTTTTCCCTATTAGAAACAGTTTCCTATTTAAATAATCAGGAGGAGCAGAGAGATTGATGAGTAGAAAAACAAACATCAGAGAATTTAGTATCCCAGGGATGTGTACAAAATGGAACAAATCACTTTAGCAAGTCCTGCCGAAGAATTCAGGGTTGGCTATCATTCAGCGTAAACAAATGTTACTGTGGTTCCAGATTTGGACTGGGAAAACACTCACAGGAATCCCAGAATTATTTTCCAAAGTAGAAGACTGGTGCACCCATATGTCTCACTGGCTTATCCTCATCTCTAATTTTCCTATCATAATTTCTTTCCTCCACTATTTCACAACCTCCCACAACTTTGGGGTTACGTTGCTCTCTACCTGCCCCTACGAACACTCCCAGCTGGACAATCCCAGCTCAGTCTGTATCGGGAACAATCCCTTTCTCTCTTATCCAGACCAAACATGCTTATTACAGCTTTTACGTGAACCAACCACCCAAAACCAGCTGTGCTTGTACGGAACAGTTTGTGCACACATTATTTTGCACGCTTTCTCTGTGTTGCCTGTCCCTGACCTTCATGGCAGTCCTTCAAATATTTGAAGGCAGTTATTGTACCACCCCTGGTTGTCTTTTTCTGATGCTAAGCAAATCCTTTCAATATCCCTTTTGATCTCTAGGCCCTATATTTAACTAATGAGGTATTACACATAACTTATGTTTATTTTGTTTTTTTTTTAAAGAAACCTTTGATCCCAAACAGGCCTCCTTTAAGTCAATATACTTGAGTTATCTACTGGATAAACTTTATAAAAAAGTGCCAGGATAACTTATCTCCCAAGCAGTTTCAAGATTTTTAATACAAAAGCCACTGATTCAACATTTAAGGTTTAGGCAGCACAATGCTGTTTGTATTTTAAGTTTGAAGAATTGGGCATCAACTTGTATTCAGATTAAATAAAAGTTAAACTGGACGAAAATTACAGTTGCATTTTTCAGGAAGTGAAATAATTTATACTCAAGGAACACATACAACAGTAGCTCACAAGTAACAAGAATCTTTTCACTTATTGTATACCTTTCTTGCTTCTCTTCTAAATAAAAAATAGAAATGTTTCTCTCCAGATATCACTAGCTTCCTCTCAATTCCAACCAGCAAGTATTTTATTACTTATTTATTAAACAAATGTATAGCCACCCAATTCACATATAGGTGACTACCGGCAGCCTACAAAATGAAAAAAACCCATCATATAATAAAATCCATTGCAACACCCCCACCCAGTCCCAATGGCAGCGACAACACAGTCAAATTTGCCATTTGATTAGCTCCATCACCATTCACGATGCCCAGGCCTGCTAACAAAACTACGTTAAGGCCTTTCAGAAAAGCAGCAGAGTGGGGTGGGTGCAAATGTACCTTGAGGAGAACGTTCCATAAAAAACGGGCCACCACCAAGAAGGCCCTTTATCATGGTCCTACCAGATGATAATCTCCATTCAATGGGACCTATAACATGCCCTGTCTTCCTGTTCTGGTGGGCTGAATAGAAGTAATAGGTATAACTGGTCAAATAACCTGGTCCAAACTCATGTAGGTGTAAGGCTGGTGGAAGCTGTACTATGGCAACATCTGAAGGGGGCTAACCTCATTGTTATTTTAGAAGGAAAGCAAGACACATGAGCTCTTTCAAAATGTCCTTCCTTACCTGTATAGGCATCCCATATTTTGATGCGTCCATTGGCTAAGCCTGTTGCTAACAGAAGCTGATCTTGACCAAATCTGAACCGGTGCCATTCTATATTCACACAACGACTCTGTTTCTCAGGTACCGATGATCCAAATGCAAGACTCCAGACGATGTCACCACAATCTATGACCTGCTCACGGGGCTTGTTTTTCTGGTCGCCATCACTGTTCTGCCTTGAAAGCTTGGAATGATTTAAGTTGGCAAAATTCTTTACACCATGCAATGAGCTGTGGGTGAAAAAATTAAGGGTGAACGTTCTGCAAGAACAAAGTCCTAAAGGCAAGCCCGTTTATTTAAATATCCTGTTATAAACCATTATAACATTCCAGCCCGTTGGACTTTAAAGTCCCAAGAACATCAAGAAGGATCATCACTGACAAGGGATTGTGGTTTTCTAGTAAACTCATATAAATACATTTCTTTATGGAGGTGGTCAACAGTCAACACTAACATCAATCACCCCATAATATTGCAATCCAGTATTTAATACATGAAGAAAGATGATGGAATTTTAGCTAGAAGAAAGCATTTTCTCTCTATCCCTAAGAACCAGGCCACTGTTTTGGACAGAAACAAAGCAGAGGGCATATCGAGGCCAAGGTAGAATTAATCCATGTCTTCTAGATTCAAATCCAAATGTCAACCCACTGAGCTACAACTAGAGTATGATTAAGCCGAAGAAGCACATCCTTTTCTTTAGTTCCCACAATCCTTTGAGGAACCACTCTCTAAGGCTTATTGGATTAGATCAGGGGTGTCAAATTTGCGGGCCGGATGCATGACGGACTGGCCACGCCCACCCCAGTTTTAGCAAAGGGGGGGAGAGAAAGTCACGATATGTCACGTGACCATGCGAGTTTGACATCCCTTTATTAGATACTCTCTTCTGTTTAGAACAGAGCAGCATTTCCTAACGTGAGGGATTTGGGGAATTTATCCAATATTATTTAGAAGACCAAAAGGTGGGGAAGGTTAGAATGGGTAATCCCCATGAAGCCAACGAGAAAAGACACAACAAATTTAAAGCATATTTTATTACTGTATAACACTGTGGTAGTACATAACACAGCTGCTTGGTAAGTACAGTAGTGTGTTATACGGACTTAGATACTGTGGTTTTAAGTTACAGTTAATGTGTCATGACATATGCTATGTTTAAGCAAACCATAATCTAGCACAATGTATATATTCAGGCAAAATATAACTGAGTTCAATCTGCTATCTTTCCCTGATATTGTATTTAATTTAAATTTTTAAAAAAATTCTATAATAGGAAGACTGTAAAAAGGTCTCAGACAAATAGACTTTTCTAAGCCAGCCATACTCACAAGTTCTTAAGGCACTGAGACCAGGGAACAAGCTTTACTATGCGATGGCCTTGTGACCAAGCGAAGTAGGAGCCATCTGGAGCAAAAGCAACTGTCCAGTTTTCACGGCCACACTTCTTATCAAAAGGAGAAACTGGAGCTAAGAGTTCTCCTACTGTCCGTGACCTTCCTAAAAAAATAAATTTATCATTTGTCAGACATTCAACAGGTATAACTTCATACCAGAAGTTAAATGCTTTGAACAATTGTGCATGGGTAATCTGATTCCATTTTCAGGTTACACATGCACAATTCCCCACAACAGCAGAATATAAAATATATATATATATAAACCCACAATTTCATAGTCAGAAACATGATAAACAACATCAATCTGAATAGAATCGAAGTATATCAAAAAGAAAATGGCTTGTCATTTCAAAAATTACAAGGGACAAAAAGTTGCAATTCCTCCTGCTACCACATGCAGCACAAGTTAGATACCACAATTGAGGATCAGAAACTATGTGCGGGTTTTTTTTTTATTGTTGCTGCTGCTTTGAGTCAGATGAGACTTCTGATGACTACACAGTGAAATCCATGAAGGTTTTGGGTACCATTTTTGGAAGTGGTTTGCTCTTGTCGTCTTCCAAAGACAGAGTGAGTGGAGCTGGCCCAATTACTCAGCCAGGTGGTTTCATGGTTAAGGCAGGATCTGAACCCAGGTTTCCCTGCTCCTAGACTACTAGCACCTTAACCATTGGATCAAACTAGATGTAGCAACTGGGAAGTAATTTATTGCACTATTTATTCAACTGCTACAATTTAAACAACTTTAATATCTAAAACAGTTAAGTCTCTTTTAATAATTTAAACAATACAGTCAAAAGGAAAACTTTAGTATCAATGAAAAGTCATATCACTTTGCAGATCATTTTACAAAAGCAAACAATTTGCATCCTGTATGTGCCTGAGTTTTTCAAGCAGTCTTGTTCCTTCCAAGGACTTGTGAAATTGGATACAGAAGTTTTAGTAACTGTTTCTATACTGAGATAATTCATCCGTTCTCCCTGAAATTATGATTTGTCTGCTACAGCAGATCTAAAGTCTGTCTGGGTATCCTAAAGATTAACAAAATTATCAAAAAGCTAAGGTACAATCAATTTATTCATCTTTAACATGTTACAATTTGAATTTCAGCTGAATTCTCCTATCGGAGTCTGTTACTTTAAACTGCACCCTCTGTTTTTATGTGTACTGTATGCTATAATTACTTGGGAAGGGCCAACAGTGTCTTATAGAGACACATAAATTGTTAAAAAAGGAAAATTGAAATCATACTCGTGAAAGGAAGAACATCCATGATATATCAAATGTCTATGGAGATTCTTAGTCATCCAGGTCATGGTTGTTCCAAAGGTGCCTTTCAACAGGCAACTGGACTTTGTTTTCTTCTTGAAGATGTTTCCCATCTCATCCAAGAAGCTTCTTCAGTTCTCTTCTTCAGAACTGAAGAAGCTTCTTGGATGAGAAGCAAAATGTCCTCAAGGAAAAAACAAAGTCCGATTACCTTTTGAAAACCACCTTCGGAACAGGGTACAGCAAGCAAAGTATTATTGGCTATTACTGGCAGGCTGAAGGTAGCATTTTATGCCTTGCCATTATCTATAGATGCAAGTACAGCCAAAGATAAAAACTCTTTAACCTTCTGATACTTATTACCATTTGATCAAATCCCTGACGCCAGCCTCTTCCTCTCCCTTACTTCCACTCCCATGTTTCTTGTCCTGTGATTGGACTCTTAAGTCCACTCCCACCCGCCTCCATTTCAATTTGGAACCCAAGTATAAACCACAGCTAATATTGTTTTCTTCAGCCTTGGTTTCTCCAGATGGCTTAAAAACCACCAATCCCTTCTTCCAATCCAAAAATAGGGCCACCATCAACTCATTCTCCAGATGCCAGCTAAAAAACTCCATTTGACAATTACATCTGCCCAACGGCCCAGCATGACCGTCTCTTCTCCAGACGTGTTGGGATTACAGTCTACGTCATCTCCTTTTTAGTGTGCAAAGGGGAGATGGTGTGAACTACTTTCCTATAGCTGCAGACACTACAAGCCCTTGACTCTGACCACAAAGGCTCTACTGTCAATGTGCCCAAACCTCCCCTTCAATCATCACACCCACCCACATCCTTCAAATAACTGAGGGGTCAGGAGGAGTCTCCTTAGCCACTATTTTTAGAATGGCCAGGGCTGCAATGGGCAAAGGAAAGGATTCTCTTACGGTGGAGCTATTAGGGTCACCATAACCTTCTCCCTATATATGTAGGGCTGCTTCCAATACCCACCCAGATGCAATTCCTCTGAAATGGGTTGGATCATTCCTATCAAAGCAGAAGCAGCCTGACACCCCTGCAAGCCCACATCAAGTTCCTTCTTCTTTTGCTTGCAAACGGCTTGGCTTTGCTTTCTTTCCCTGTACCCGATTACAGGCAGTCCTCAACCTACGACCACAACGGAGCCCAACATTTATGTTAAGCGAGAAATTTGTCAAGTGAGTTTTTGCCCCCATTTTGCAGACAATTTTTGCCAGATTTGTGAAAGTGAACCATTGCGGTTGTAAAATTGGTAACATGGTTGTTGAAGTGAATCTGGTTTCCCCCCATTGACTTCGGGACACTGCGACCGTCATAAATGTGAGTCAGTCATCAAGCGTTCCAAGTGTAAATCACATGACCACGGGGATACTACAACGGTTGTAAGTATGCAAAAACGGTCTCGGCACTTTTTTCCCCCCGGTGGTGGCGTAACAGTCGAACGGTGATGGAACTGTTGTAAGTCGAAGACTACCTGTATTCCTTTTAAGACACACCGAAGCGCTGACATCTGCATTTATGCTATACAAACACACAGATGCCCCAATAATTCCTACTGCGCACCATTATTCTTTCCAGGAAAAACGAAGCTTTTGTTCATATGGCAGCATATTCAGGCATTTAAAATTTTGCTTTTTTTTTTTAAAGTCGTGTTAAGAGCTACCCTAGATAGACTGCCCTTCCCCAACCTGACGCCCACCACTTATTAGAGCAGGGGTCCCCAAACCTGGCAGCTTTAAGACATGTGGACTTCAACTCCCAGAATTCTCCAGCCAGCTATGCTGGCTGGAGAATTCTGGGAGTTGAAGTCCACAAGTCTTAAAGCTGCCAAGTTTGGGGACCTCTGTATTAGAGGCTCTCATTATTTGTCTCCCCAGAGTCAAACCGAGACCAACATCAACTGCAAACCAAATAATCGGGAAAATGCCAGACGGGAGAAAATCGACCTTACTTACCTGGGAGGAAGACCGTCCCCAATAAAAATTAATGAGATTTCGTTAAGCATAAAAATTAATGAGATTTCGTTAAGCATTTCGTTAAGCATAAAAATTAATGAGATTTCGTTCTGCCCAACATGAAGCTACTTCCCACCCCCCCTTCAAATAGGTCGGTCGATCTATATCCACCCAACGGATTTCTCCCAACCGTCCCGCCGTTTATTAACCATAACCCTGGCAACGAAACATTTTCTTTAAAAAAACAAAAACCGTGAACGGGCTCTTTCTTACCAATGAGCTTCTCGTTAACACTCGGAGGAAAGCTGGCCATCTACGGAGCGGCCCTACACTCCGGCTCTAAACAAGGGTTTAAAAAAAAAATTAAAATAAGAGGCAGATCCGTCAGCCTCTCCCACTCGCAGCCAAAAGAAAGACAGACAAAATGGCCGGCGCGGGAAGCGTTATAAAGAGGGGGCGTGGCTTGGCGGATCCCCCGCCAAGCCACGCCCCTGCATGAAGGGCGTGAAGCGGGGAGTTGGGGGGGAAAGACGCTCGTTCGGTCTTTTTTTCCCATCCCCTTTAACGGGGTGAAATCTCTTGTTTCTTTCAGGCTCCCCCTTTTATTAAGTTAGAATACGATAGGCCCACCAGGGAAGATGCTCCGTTGGGAGAATCCATTATGTGAAGGAAAGGGGGAATAGAGGCTATTACTAGGGTTAAAGTAGCCTTTTTATTAAGGGTAAAGCAGCCTTTTTCACGCATTGGGGCATTAATTTCCACTCTGATTGAACTCTGAGACGTTACCTCTCTAGGCAATAAAGCCTTTCAAGCTTGAAATTTGTACCCATGCAGAGCTGGATGGGTACTTGGTTGGGGAAAGATGGCTTAACGCATTGTAAGCTGCCCTGAGTCTCCGGAGAAGGGCGGCATATAAATCAAATTAAAAAAAAAAAAGATGGCTTATAAACTATATTCAGTCTAGGGACCACCGATTTAATATTGTGTATATACTGGTAAAGGTAATTTAAAATTAAATTAAAAATTAAATTTAAATTAAATTTAAAATGAAAATAAATTAAAAGACGCTTGCTCCTGGGGAGGAAAGCTATGGTAAATCTAGACATTATAGTAAAAAGCAGAGACATCACCCTGGCAACAAAAGTGCATATAGTCAAGGCTATGGTTTTCCCAGTTGAAATGGATGGCTGTGAAAGTTGGAAAAAGAAAGGTTGAGCACCAAGGAATTGAGGTCTTTGAACGATGGTGCTGGAGAAGACTCCTGAGAGTCCCTTGGGCTGCAAGGCGATCAAACCGGTCAGTCCTAGAGGAGATCAACCCTGACTGCTCTTTAGAAGGCCAGATCCTGAAGATGAAACTCAAATACTTTGGCCACCTAATGAGAAGGAAGGACTCCCTGGAGAAGAACCTAATGCTGGGAAAGATTGAGGGCAAAAGAAGAAAGGGATGGCAGAGAACGAGGTGACTGGATGGAGTCACTGAAGCAGTTGGCGTGAACTTAAATGGACTCCAGAAGATGGTAGAGGACAGGAAGGCCTGGAGGAACGTTGTCCATGGGGTCGTGATGGGTTGGACACGACTTCGCAACTAACAACAACAATATACTTGAATGCCTCTAAGTCAGTGTTGATTCCTCGTGACTGCCTGGACTTTCATCCTTTTGATAACATTTTTGGAAGTGGTTTGCCCTTGCCTTCTTCCTAGGGCTGAGAGAGAATGACTGACCCCAGCTGGCTTTGTGGTCAATGCAGGATTAGAAATCATGATCTTTTGGTTTTGAGCCCCGAGCCTTAACCACTGCACCAAACTGGCTCTCATAGTGGATTTAATTTCTCCCAAAATCCCACCACAGATGGGTTTGCACAACCCATGAAAGATGTGTTGGCTAGGTTTTTAAGACTGATCAGTTTCAATCTCAGATAGGCTGGTTTATGGCTTGTGTTTACTTATTCTAGGGTTTAACACAATGTTTCATAACCTTCACCTTTTTTAAGATGTGTGGACTTAATCTCCCGCAATACCCCAGCCGGCTCTGCCACCAATGTTGAAGTCTATCCATCTTAAAATTCCGACCCAATATACTTTTATTGAGATATGACTTGTTAAATTAAAGCTGTAATAGTCAAATAACTTAAGATGGTTGTTGTGTGTGGGCAAAAAGGAAAGAATGCTGTATGTATGCTACCTTGAAAAGTATGAAAAGTAGATAACATTTAATCAATAAACTACTAATTTATTTGTATCTTCCTTTTCCTCTCAAGAATGCAAGATAACTTATATGGGATTTTGTAGAGAGGTGTACTGTAATTTTCATATCCAAAAAGTGAAAAATGCTTTAGATCAATGGTGAAATCCAAATTTTTTTACTGCCAGTTCTGTGGGCGTGGCTTGGGCGTGGTGTGGCTTGGTGGGCGTGGCTTGGTGGGCATGGCAGGGGAAGGATACTGCAAAATCTCCATTCCCACCCCACTCCAGGGGAAGGATACTGCAAAATCCCCATTCCCTCCCCACTCCTGGGGGACGGATATTGCAAAATCTCCATTCCCACCCCATTCTGGGGCCAGCCAGAGGTAGTATTTGCTGGTTCTCCAAACTATTCAAAATTTCCACTACCAGTTCTCCAGAACCTGCTGGATTTCACTCCTGCTTTAGATTCACACATTGCATACCTTCCCTTCCTTCATTTTATCCCAACAACAGCCACAATCCTGTGAGGTTGGTTGGGCTGAGAGAGGGAAAGGCTGTCCCAAGGTCACCCAGTACATTTGCACTGGGAATATTAATATTTTAATCTGTCAGTTGTGATCAAATGTTTCAGTCCGTGCTAACAGTTCTGAGATGAGACTTCCATTTTGACCAACACACAATTATCTGTTTCCTCCTACATACTTATTGTTCTGCTTTTAATGAAGACCTCCAAAGTCTCTTCTAACCCTATTATTCTATGATTCTAATGTTTTGATCCTAACAGTAGAGGCCCAATGCGGGGGATGTGCCTCAAATGCTCTGAAATAACTTTTTCATTATGCCAAGATGGAGTTTAACCGCACCCTTTTCTTGGCATTTGCTAAATATGAAACCATCAGAGATCTGGAAACTTTTTCAATATGTCTCTGTTCGGTTAAGATTTATGGCTCTCAAAAAGTGCTCCAAATATGTACTCTCAGCCGTGAAGAAAGTTGCAGCAAGCAGATTTAGCTTTAGCTGCCTGACGACGAAAATGAGGCATGCAGCAGATTCTTGTTAAAAAGCTCCGTTTTAAAAGGCAACTTCCGTCATTCTTAATTTCACAAGGCAAACCATTTTGACAGCGCACCAAATTATAACCTCAGGCTTCTATTGGGTTCTAAATTCCTAAATGAAATGGTTTAAACAGCAGTGGTGAAGTTTATTTGCTGACACTAATGTTGATTTGAGTAAGAAATGCTTATATGAAATGAAGATGAGCCCTAGCTATCCCAGAAACAAGCAGCACTGTTTTTAGAACTTAAGGCAGCCAAAATGTATGTGGGAACTGTGCAGGAGGCTATCACAGGATGAGAGTTTGACTTTCAAGCCCATAAACTGGTTCTGCAGAATGGATATCCTGACTGCTGAATCCAACAGGGCTTCTTGCTGCATTTAGAAATAAAATAAATAACACATGCTTTCATTTAGATGTCTTACTCTCTCCCAAAATCCACAAACTCTGATTCCAAAATACTATCTTGATATAGTACCTGTAATTACAGGTAGTCCTTGATTTATGACTGAAATTGGGACCAGAATTTCCATTGCGAAGCAAAATAGTTGTTAAGTGAGTTACACCTGATTTTATGGCCTTTTTGCCATGGTTGTTAAGCGAATCACTGCAGTCATTAAGCAAATTCAGCTTCTCCCATTAACTTTGCTTATTGGAAGCCAGCTGGGAAAGTCACAAATGATAATCCCATGAGCCCAGGACAGGGTAACCATTGTAAATACATGCTGATTGCCAAGTGCTTGAATTTTGATCACATGACTATAGGGATGCTGCAATGGTCATAAGTGCAAGGCTGGTCATAAGTCATTTTTTCAATGCTGTTATAACTTCGAACGTCACTAAACAAATAGTTAAGTCAAGGAGTAAGGACTATTATATGCCACACAGACAACAATTCCTCAAAATAAGGATGCATGACTGACTTGTTTCTCATTCTGATATTAGCTAAAAAGCCTTCCCCAATGAACAAGAATGGTTATTATTAAAATTCTTGACTGTATCAGCAGGAACATGCTTGGGAAATGATTCATCCTAGCCACTCAACAGTCATTCTCAAAAAGAGTCATGTGGAAGACAATATCCTTCAGGGCTGAATGACTTGATGCACGTTCTCACAAATGTTTCAGCCCCAACAGAAAGAATATGCTTTTGCATTGAGTAACCTCTTGATATTCCTTAAACAAACAAACAACAGCACCATCCCGGTTGTAATTCAGTGAATTTTTTTTTCTTTTTTCTTTTTTGCATACAAAAGTAATGTTTCAATCTTTGGTATGCTGGCTGGGAAAAAATGCTCTTAGTTAGCAAGATTAGGAATGAATTGTAACAATCAGAAATTCAGTCCTACATTTGTTCAAAAGAGCGATTCAGAGATGCTTCTCCCTGCATAGATGGGAGGATGACTCAGTTTGTGCTTTTGATTCTACCCTGGGAATTTCATGCTTTAATTTTAAAGCATGGTTTAGGGGTGGGGAATTGTGGTGGGTGGGAGTGTGTTTGGGGATTGTTATGTGTGTTGGACCTGGTCTTTGGGTGATAAGTGAATTTTGTTTTATGGGTATACTGTGTGTACACGTACAATGACAATAAAGTTGTTGTTGTTGTTGTTGTTATTATTATTATTATTATTATTATTATTATTATTATTATTTAATCTTTAGTGAGATTCACAGCCTTTAAGGCTGGTTAATAGCTCAGCAGCTCGAGTCCTAACCAAGGACCTAGGAACTGTTAAGGTATCATCGGAGGATGTAAGCTGTTCCGAGTAAGGTGGTTTTTTGTAGAGTCAAAATGTTCAAGTCCGGTAAATTTAAAATTTCTAAATAGCGGGGTAGCCCTTTGGGTATTGCTCCAAGGGCTCCAATTACAATCGGGACAACACACAATTTCTTTTTCCACAGTCACTCAACTTCAATTTGCAAGTCCCGGTACTTTGTAATTTTTTCTTGCTGCTTATCTTCAATCCGTGCATCACCAGGTATTGCAATGTCAATGAACCATACTTTTTTCTTTTCAACTATTGTTATGTCAGGTGTGTTGTGGACCAAGTGCCTGTCAGTCTGAATCCTGAAGTCCCACAAGATCTTGAGTTTCTCATTCTATTATTATTATTATTATTATTATTATTATTATTATTATTATTTAGAAATAAGAAGTAAAAGTGTGAAACATTTATGTTTGACACATGAAACAATACATCAGTGGGCACCTGTCATCATGGCTAGTCTAGAGAAAAGAAGGACTAGGAGGGATATGATAGCAGTATTCCAGTATTTGAGAGGCTGCCACAAAGAGGAAAGGCTCAACTTATTTTCCAAAACACCAGAAGACAAGAAACAATGGATGGAAACTAATCAAGGAGAGAAGCAACCTGGAATTAAGGAGAAACTTCCTAACAGTAAGGACAATTAACCAGTGGAACAGCTTGCCTTCAGAAGTTGTGGGTGCTTCATCACTGAAGGTTTTTAAGAAGAGACTGGACAGTCCCTTGTCTGAAATGGCATAGAGCAGGGGGTTGGACTAGAAGACCTCCAAGGTCCCTTCCAGCTCTTCTGATTGATTGAATCAGTCGGTGTGAAAATAGATTGTCACAGCAGTTGGAAGGTGCAACACACTTAAAAAAACAGGCAGCACTTTGATCATACCATTGGGGCTACCATTTTGACTTTTGTTGACCTGTGGACACTTCAGGTACGGAAAAGGTACACTTTTCTGTACATTTCAGATACAGATTCAGATCCATTTGGGTTGGAATAGGGCTATAATAGTTCCCCTATATATGAAAGAAAAAAATGGAAGGTCTTATCAATTGTATGCCCTTTAGTTTGTTATCTGTCGTGGGAAAACTTTATGCTACATTAAAATGAAAAAATAACCTCTTCCTTCAATGAACATTTTGTTTTAATCAATGCTCCGGCTGCTTTTAGAAAAGGCAGATCAACAATTGTGGAAACTGGGTGTCACAATTGATGAGAAGCTCAAACTATATCTAGCTCAGATGGAAAAGTAACAGAAGCTTCCTGCAGGACTTTTCTTTTTATGGACACTGATGGGGTAACTTATCATTTGCAGGAGGAGGTGAGGAAGCTTAAGAGGGCACCAGAAGGGCCATTTATCTTTCTAATGATGTAATGGGTATGTGGGAATAACCTTGAGAGAGACTGTGGAGGAAGAGCTGCTCCAGACTAAGAGAACTGATAAGTAAAACTTCCACATTGGTTGAATTTTAATGACCGTGAAAAATTAATCAGTTTTTATTTCAGATTGTTATTGTTGGCATACAATAACATTGTTTTGCTTTCAAGTACAGATTGGCCAACTCAGCCCCAAAATGCTTTGGCCATAAGATAATAAAAGTCAATGTCACGTTATTCGAGCACATTATGCCAAAAAAGGAAATAAAAATATCATTGACAAGGATCTGCCATTAGCAAGTACAGGTAGTCTTCTATTTAGAACTATTTGTTCTAAATTACAGCAGCATGGAGAAAACTGACTTACAACTGTTTTTCACACAGCTGTTGTAGCCTCCTCATGGTCACATGATCAAAATTCAGTCGCTTGGCAACTGGCATGTATTGTATTTATGACGGTTGCAGAGTCCTGGAGTCACGTGATCACCTTTTGCAACTTTACCTTCTGACAAGCAAAGTCAGCAGGGACGCCAGATTTCATTTAGCACCATATTACTAACTTAACAACTGCAGTGGTTCACTTAACAACTGTGGCAAGGAAGGTCGTAAAGTGGGGCTAAACTCATTCAACAACTGCCTTGCTTAGCAATGGATATTTTGAGCTGAATTGTGGTTGTAAGTTGAGGACTACCTGAAAATTACAATTTTGCGATTCTGTTGCGAACCGGTAGTAAAGGTAAGTAGAACCCACCCCTACACATAGTCTAGGGTAGACTATGGGATGCTACTCTTTTTAAAGGGTAGCTTCCAAGGGTGGGTTCTACAAATTTTTACTGGCGGTTCTGTGGGCGTGACTTATTTTGTGGGCGTGGCTTGATGGTCATGTGACAAATATTTAGGATTTAGCAGGCGTACTGGTCTTACCAGGCTTTTAACTGCTTGCAGAGCTGTACTGGTCTACTCATGTATTTTTGCAGGCGCTGGTCTACTCATTTGTTTTCTTTTAACACTGATCAGCTGTACGGCGGCCCTTTGAAGCCCCGCCGCAAGAGTTTAAACAGTTTTTTCCCCTCCAGCCATCAGCTGGGATTCAGGAGGTGGCAATAGATTGGGGGTGGGGGCAAAGAAAAGGTAAGAATAATGTGGGGGGTGGGGTGGCGGGATGGCGGGGTGGCAGGTGGCGGGGGGGCAGAACCAGAAGGAACCCACCACTGGTAGCATCCCAGAAAGAAGCAACAGCAACCAACATTTGTATTATTTCCAAGAAAACTGTACAGGCATGACCAAGTAGTCATTAGGTATCAAGCTCAAATCAAAAGAGAATTTGTTAATGTTGTGAAACCACAGTCATATGTCCCGTAGTAACCATGTGGTTAAAAGATAAACGGTTACAAAATTTCCCCATAGATGCTAAATATCTTTCTGTCAATGTTTTTGTAAGGGGAACTGGTAAAGCAGAAGCTGGAAAAGTTTTTTTAATTTTTTTTAAAAAATTTTTTAAGACAGACAAACATTTAGTACATCAGTCATCCCTCCCCTGTGACATCTCAATGTTATCTTCTTCGATTCTTTTTGTTGTTCTTCTTCCAAAAGTTTCTTCTATCTTGATCTTCATCCAAACCACTCTAACAATTCATTACTATAACCATATACTAGTCATCATGTTTTTATACATAATTATGAAATTAATCATTTATATCTCTTTTCCAACCAACAATAAAAATAATTCCATATCTTAAAATATTCTGACTCTTCCCTATCCTTAATCATCAAAGTTAATCTATTCATTTCTGCACAATCTGAATTTTTTTTAATTACTTCTTCTTCCAAAATTGCTTTCCAATTTTGAGCATAAATAATTCTTGCAGCTGTTATTACATGTATAATCAAGTAGATATTTTCCTTACTAAGTTTTTTAGGCAGGATATCCGATAGGAACAATTCTGATTTAAGTTCAATACGTAGCTGTATCATTTCTTCCAACCAGGTTTTAATTTTATTCCAATAGTTTTCTGAGAAGCTGGAAAAGTTGAGCAGTAAGCAGAAATTAACTTGATACAGAGCCTAAGAGGATTTCACCTTGAAGATTAGGAAGAGAATGAAATTACGAGAAAACTGACCTGTATAAAAAACCAAACATTGGACCTTACAATCTTAAAATAAGCACATTGCAACAAAGGAGAGAAAATTAAGGATTAAAGCCACAGCTGCAGTCCCTCCCTCCCTCCCTCCCTCCCTCCTTCCTCCCTCCCTCCCTCCCTCCTCAGTATTTTGGATCCATAGCCTAAACCTGTTAATGGTTAACAAATTTCTGTTTGTTTTGATGGAGGCTGAGAAAATTTGTTGGAGGATTCACAGAAACAGAAGCTTACAGCCTGGGAAAATCAGGGCATCCTGGAGGATGATTTTGGAACAAGGATGAATCGCATGATTAGCATGGAACAATTGTAATACCTATACTGCCTGGTCTGGAATGTTATAAATAACTAGAGATCTTGCAGCTTGGCTTAAATCCACAAGCAGCGTTAGAATATTTTCTTATCCCAAGATTCTGTCTTGCCTGAACTTTTTCTCCTTCATCCATTGGTAGGTCTCAACATATGGCCATTTATTTAATGACCGCTTGAAGTTGCAACGGTGCTGAAAGAAGTGACTTATGACCAGTCAAAATTCAGGCGCTTAGAAACCAGCTTGTATTTATGATGATTGCAGAATCCCAAAGTCACATAATCAACATTTGTGACCTTCTCAGCGGCTTTCCAATAAAGTTAGTGGGGCAAATCAGATTTGCTTAATGACTGTTTTGATTTGTTTAATGTTCACAGGAAAAAAAAAGTCGTAAAATTAGGTGCAACTCATTTAACAACCACATTGCTTAGTGATGGACAATCCAGTCCCAATTATAGTCGTAAATTAAGGACTGCCTATAAAGTACCTCAGGATGCTATATCTGGGCTGCAAAACTCTTGCCTCACTGCAAGGGTTGAGCCTTTCTCTGTCTTTTTGCTGCCCTCTGATGGTAATCCATATTTTTGCAGTTGAGGAATGGTTTTCTATATTTATTTAGTTATTTATTTCCTATAGCTGCTCATCACAGTTAATGACCCTGGGTGGCTTACAGTTCAAACAGAAAAAAATATATATAATTAAAAATACTAAAAACATTTTTAAACAATAAAATATTAAATATTTTAACTAGGCCTAGGAGCAAGATACTTCGCCAGTTAGCAATATAGTTAAGAAACGGGCCCTTAATACATTCAGTACAGAGGTGGGTTTCAGCAGGTTCTGACCAGTTCTGGAGAACCGGTAGCGGAAATTTTGAGTAGTTCAGAGAACCGGTAGTAAAACTTCTGATTGGCCCCGCCCCCATCTATTCTCTGCCTCCCGAATCCCAGCTGATCGGGAGGAAATGGGGATTTTGCAGTAACCTTCCTGTGGATTGGGGAGGGAATGGAGATTTTACAGTATCCTTCCCCTGGAGTGGGGTGGGAATGGAGATTTTACAGTATCTTTCCCCTGCCACGCCCACCAAGCCATGCCACGCCCACCAAGCCACACCCACAGAACCGGTAGTAAAAAAAATTGAAACCCACCACTTAACCACTAGGACAGTGATGGCTAACGTTTTTGCTGTCGTGTGCCAAAAGTGGGGGGAGCGGTGGGGTCGTGCATGCGCATGCCCACACCCATAATTCAATGCCCCCCGCCCTCCCCCTGCTTTGGGCATGCAACGGCAAAAAGGTTACCGGTAGGCCCATTTTTCGCCCTCCCCAGGCTCCAGAGGCTTTCTTGGAGCCTGGGGAGGGTGAAAATGGCCTTCCCCACCCACTAGAGGCCCTTTGGAGGCCAGAAATGGCTCGTTTCCTGACTTCCAGTGGGCCCGGAAGGCCTGAAAATCAGCTGACCGGCTCACAGATCCATGTTGGAGCTGAGCTAGGGCAACACTCGTGTGCCTACAGATATGGCTCCTCATGCCACCTGTGGCATGCGTGCCATAGGTTCGCCATCACGGCATTAGGATCTTGAATTGCACCCGGAAACACACTGTTGGCAATAGCATAGTAGCAATACAGTGGTGGGATTCAAGTAATTTAACAATCAGTTCCCTGCCCTAATGATTTCTTTCAACAACCAGTTCACCAGACTGCTCAGAAAGTTAACAACCGGCTCTCCTGAAGTGGTGCGAACTGGCTGAATCCCACCACTGTAGCAATAGCATTTAGGCTTATATACTGCCCCATAGCACTTTAGAGCACTATCTAAAGTACATTGTAGAAGAATAATTTGTATATCGCCCCCATACAATCTGGCTTTTCGTCTTATCAACATGGGAAGGATGGAAGGCTGAATTGACATTGAGCCAGTCAGAATTGAACTCCAGGCTGAGGGCAGGGTTTGACCGCAATAATGCTCTTTAACCATAATGCCACCAGGGCTCTAATCAATGGTACTTTGGTAACCAATGCAGCTCATTCAGAAGTAGTGGCAGATGTGCCATGTATCTGGCATCATTTACTACCCATGTGATATTTTCAGTACTGGTCACAGTGTTCCCTATTGTCACATGGTCAAAATTCTGGTACTTGGCAACTGGCATGTATTTATGACAGTTGCAATGTGCTGGAGTCACAAGGTCGCCATTTGCAACCTTCCCAGAGTGCTTCTTGTTAGATCAGGCGCAGGAAAGAAGACAAGACCAGCGGGGTCTGTTC